>JAADJG010000342.1:0-124253 GCA_012932025.1 Fusarium austroafricanum | reverse complement strand
AGCCTATCTCTTTAGCTGTCATAAGACTACCACGATGTCACGACAGGGGTGAGTGGTCAATCAAAATGGCCGTGACAGCCGGTACCTCCACCCACACCTAAAATGGCGTGTGATATAAGTACCAACAGTCAACATTGTTACAAATCGCTACATTACACACTTTACAGCCATACCTAGTCTGCCGATCTCGCGCATTTCCTGATATCAGTTATAAATAACCTCCTTTTTTTTTTCCCTTTTTGGCAGGCCGAGGCTGCCCTTGAAGGCGGCGGGCTAAAGCTGTAATTATCTATATAATCTTGTATCTTTGAAGAGCTTATTGTTTTAATTGAGACTTATTAGGGTTAATTTATATGAGGATTTTGGTAGTATTGAAGATGAAGCTATCTGACGGGAACTTTACGTACCCTGCAGGTACCTGCAAAATTAGTCGGAAAAGCGGGGTAAGTGACACCGTGATAATCTTATGACAGCTAAAGAGATAGTGGGTCACGTGAGGCCAGTTCCTAGGCCGGACTTGGTCCTGACCTAGGAAGACCTTCTCTAGCGCACCACTGGCATCCCGGGCAAAAGGTTTGTGTTTGCTACCACTTATGGAGCTACCTTTTCAATATCGCTCAGACGAAGATAATACTTCTGACACTTCCAAAACTCCATAGGGATGATCCTTTACGTCAAACTTATCTTCCAGATGATATATTACATCAATGATGTCGAAGACATTCAGGATCACCTTGAACATCTCCGGACATCATTGGACGATGCGTATGTAACACTTTTGTATTCATGAGACTCCCGTTTAACACTCCTATAGTTACGGAAGGTTCTTGAGCAGATAAATTCATGCAAGGATCCAACACGGAAGAAAATCGCCCGCTCGATACTAGGCTGGGTTGGATGTGCTCCATCATCTCTAACTACGCACGAGATTGGGCAAGCCTTAGTCATCAACCCAGATCATCCTAATAAACGATCCGGGGTTGCTTCAATGACCAGCATGGTGCAAGTCTGTGGCCCAATTGTGGAAGTAGTGGATGGTTATGTGCAATTTGTTCACTTCACTGTTAGGGAGTAAGTAGAGTACACGACCAGGGCTTCAGCTATTGAGATCTAAGTTTTTCCAGGTACGTCTTCAACTCCAAAGTTGAGGGGTCTATTTCCCTTCCTGACATGGCACTGGACTTGGCCTTGCGATGTATCACATATCTTTGTCAAGACCATCATTATCCGAGCCTGACTGAGGATGACATCGATGCTAAGATACTATGGGGCGCATATCGGTTGCATAACTTCTCCTCGAGATTCTGGTTGCACCTGATCAATCAGTACCTAATCTTGTCTGATGCAGTCACCCTACCTGCCAGTCTCATCGATATGTTGAGGCTACTCCTTGACACACGATCATCAGAGAGCTACATCGACACAGATCGAGGTGAAACTACTTTGCATCCAGCCATTATTGAGCTGGACTCTCAGGAGCCTGACTTAGTCGAGATGCTGAGAAATGCTACCGATTTCCAGTTAGCGTCTTCCAAACCAGAATATCACCTCGACAAATGTAGGTTTATCGAATGCCAGATAGGTAATCCACTGCTAACTGCATCACCAGCGGAACAATGGCTTCACCTCAGCCCACTTTCCCTTCCCCAGATTTCCATTGCACTTTATAGGCAGCTCCACGCCGATCAATGCGAGAGCAACTTTGATAGGGATCTAATTTCTTATCACTACGGAAGAAACTTGTTCAAGTGTGGTTTCTTGAACTGCCCATATCAACGTTACGGTTTTTCTACGGAGTCAAGCCGCAGCTCTCACGAAAGACATCATCAAAAGCCATGGAAGTGCAGTTTTCCGGGCTGTCACTATGCTGACACTGGGTTTCTTTCGCGAAAAATGAGAGACCATCATCTGCGGGACTCCCATCGACCCACTGCTCATTCTCAATTAGCCAATCCTAAAGCCAATGATCTACAGGATACTGAAGACGTGCAGCCGCTTCTGTTTGACTTGATAGAGTCTAATCAGGTACAAGCTGTAGAATCACTTCTGCCTCGTGTGAAAAACCTGCCTCAATCAGTGTAGATTGAGCTCGCAATCTCAGCGGCCTCCATAGGCTCTTTCTCAATCCTGAAGTTGTTTATGGATTGCGATTCACTTTCCAAAGCCTTTATTCAAGGCACAGGAATGGACTGGAAAAGGTTTGAAAATCTGTGTTCCGCGGCCATGACGAGTGTCGGCACATCAAAAGTGTTACTTTCCTGGGTGCCCACTTTACTTACAAGGGTGACTAACAAGGGCCATTTTGCATTAGCAGTCAAAATTATACTCACCGGGATTATCGCGAGAGAGTCACAGGATCTCTTTGACCTATGGAAATCAAAGATCGGTTCTGCGTTCGGCATTGACAGTACTGTCCATCTGGCTGCAAAAGGCTCCGCATTTCAGGGCGTCATCGGCACTACCGAGAATGTACCAAACCGAGAACGCATGCTGATTGCGTTTTGGGAAGAGTTTAAAATGCTGGATCTGGTGCGTGAGGGAGAAGGGAAAAATATACTCGCAAGCATTGCTAGTACAACTCGTTCAATCAATTTGGCACAGCATGTGTTGAATTATGGTTACAAAGTGGACGATAGATACGGAGCAACGGGATTACCCGCTTTGCGTATCGCGGCCAGGAAGGACACTCAAGAAGCAGCTGATCTAATGGAATTTCTACTACTCCACGGTGCGAACCCCAATGGTGGCACTGCAAAAAAGAGGATTGCACAGGAGGTAGGAGCTCAGAGAATTTCGAGATGGTTGGACGTGACCTGGGAAGGGTTGGTCGAAAGAACGGAGAAGAAAAGAAAGAAATATGAGGATGAGGATGAGGACCGTTTCGGGAAGCGCATTGTCACGGATGATGATTTCAACTTCTTCTCGTAGCATATAGTTTAAGCAAATTGTATTTGAACCAGAGCAAATAGTATTTCTAGTATATCTATCCTCTATATTTTCTTATTATGTTTAAGGAATCGTGTTAGGATCTGCATACAACACTCGTTAGTTCTCATTCATACTTGTTCCTCATACGTGTTACTTTCCTGTATATCTTTTTCATCTATGCCATGCCCAAAGTCGCTGTCAAAACCCCAGGCGTTATGGATCAGCTGAGTCTTCTCATGCTGGATGCTTTGAACGTACTATTCGATTAATATTGGTCAATTCAGTTACACTGGATATGAAGATAGGCTTGGAGTGTAGTCACTGACCTCCTCAATAGACCGGGGAGTAATGTACTTGATGGCAGTCACGTGGCGCAGTTGGCCAATGCGATGAACACGGGCGATAGCTTGCTCTTCAGCCATGGGATTCCAATGAGGTTCCATCAGATGGACGTTATTTGCCGATGTCAAGTCGATACTAGATGCCGGTCTGCCGCTTAGCATATACGTCAATCTGGGTACATGGAAGTATATAAACCTACCCTTCACCGCTGCTTCCAATAGTGGCAAGCATTATTGTACAGCAAGGATCATTAGCGAACTGAGACAATGATCTTTGTCTCCGTGGGATAGAATGTTGACCATCTATTCTCGCACATGAGAACCCAGCTTGTTGCAGAGCGTCATGAACGAGATCCAGCATTTTAGTCCAGAAGCTGAAAACCACACTAAAGAGAGTTAGTTAGACGAAGCTTGACAGAAACTCGTGCTGCGCATACCTTTTGACAGGTGGAACTGTCGACCCTGTCTTATTAGCGGCTTGTTCTGCCAGAATGTTGTGAATCAATTTTTGTACTTTAGCAGATGGCTGAACTTGGGAAGTCGATGCATGTGTAGGGGTGTCGAGCTGTTGAGTTTTTGTTGCTGTACAAGCTGAGAGATTGCAGCTTGATTTATTGCCATGTGTCATTTTAACAGGTCCAATGGCACTGGGACCATGGGCCCAGGTCTCCCATGCAGTAGGCATGGTCTGCCAACGCAGCTGGCTACTTTTCTTCAACGTCCCCGCTTCGATGTCCGAGGGCGATAAAAGGCCCTCTCCATGATTGCAAATCCGTCGAAGTTTGTCGATCACAGTTAGAATATTTCTTCTGTCTTCACGCACTTTTGAGGGCATGTGGCTCTGGCTGTCTGAAAGTCCCGCAGCATTCATAGCAGCCTCGGTCTCAAAGATGTCGTACAGAGCCCGGTCGTGTGGAAACATATCAATCTTCTCAATCTTGATCGTGGGGCGAGGGAGTCCCTGCGCAATACTAGTCTTGGTCCGGCGGAGACAAGTTGCTGCAACGAGAATCTGAAGCTTTCGAAGACCATCAGACACCTTGGTCTGAACAGGTTTTGATACCCAATAGTCAAACTTTGACTTTTCGATAAAGGGCTCCATCTTGATGAAGGATAACAAAGCGCCGTAATTATCCAGAGAATTTACAATCGGAGTGCCTGTAAGGCACCATCGTCTTGCAGACTGGAGCTCGCACGCTGCTTGAAAGACTTGAGTTGATCTATTTCCGATTCGATGTGCTGGAGCTGTTAATTTTCATGTTTTAAGATATAATTAATATAATAAGAAAATATCATGTTACAGACCTTCGTCAAGCACCACACGGAACCATTGCTCCTTGAATAATGGGCCTTTATTAATCCACTCGGATCTTAAAGACTGATAGGTTGTCAAAACAATGTCATAGTCTCGAAGATTTGCGGCAAGACGTTGCCGACAAGTACCGTGATAGAGGGCGACATGGGTTTGACCTGGAATAATATGTCTAAACCAAGGTCAGATAATAGAAAGACTGAGACTTCAACAAAATCCAACATACCTCTTGATCTCATTTTCCCATCCAGGGATCACTGTAAAGTGTTAGCAAATTGCCTAATACATCTTCACCCCATGTCATACTCGACTTTGGCACGACGATCAAGGTTGCTGAGGATATTGGGTTATGCATCTGGGTCTCAGCACAACTCAACGAGTCTAGAGACCAACCGATGAGCGACAACATGCAGAGAGTCTTTCCAAGCCCCATTTCCTAAAAAGGAAAGCTGGTTAACCATGAGGGAAGTAAAGAGGGAAAATAATGTTTTTCTAACATCAGCAAGAATTCCTCCAGCACGAAAAGGCGGCCGATCGATCCTTTGTCCTGTGATTCTATGGCGAAACCCGCTAAATGATTGTTAGATATTAACGATCACGCCAGCTTTACAAGAGCCTCATACCTGTTCCCACCGTGAGAGGTGTTGTGTGCTACCCAGAGTGAAGGGCATTGTGGGTTCTCAACATTGAAGCACTCTTTCTCGCTCATCACCGTAAGGGCTTTGAGCTGATAGCTATACCTTGTTAGCTTCTACTGGCTTAATATCAATAGCACCTTGAGTACTCTTTAAGGCGGGTCTGGAGTCGCTGGCTCGGCTCGGTTGTAGGTTGAATGTGGAGATCGGCCGCTGTATCAAAAATACTCCTCAGTTGTCCTTTCTTTCTCTCATCAAGGACGCTGCTAACATTTGAAGATGAGTCAGTGTAGTCGATAGCAAGATCTTCCAACTGTGGCATTGAGGATCCTGGGATAACAAGGTAGTGAGGGTTGAAATATTCCATTTCCAGGTCAAAATGCTCGATGTCCCGCGGTGATGGATGTTGTAGGAAAACATCACCCTTGGATAGGAGGTTTCCAACCTCGACTGCCTCGCCCATTGTACTAAGAACAATAATACGAAGAGAGGTTGGAGCGACTAAAAGCGCATTGAGTTTGACCGAATCTCTTGTTAGCAACTCTGATAGTATCGGCTCCCTGGCAATACCGGCATATACACCCGCGTCTAAAGTGTACAACTTCAAGAAGCTCCCCCAGCTATGCAGAGTGACAGCGCTTGCAGAATCGGTTTTGTCTTTGAAATACGATGATGTCGCATTGAAAGTTATCTATTAAGCAAGTTATACGTCAATACTCGGTTGAGGTGTCTTGTTTTTCTATTCGCTCACCACTCCTAGACAGATATCGACACATGTCTCCACTGCTGTAAATTCAGTCTGATTGTCGAGGTTCTCTTCATCATTCCAGTCCACGAAGATTTCGGGCCACGAGATATTATCGCGCGATAGCTTAGCAGTTGACTCAAGTTCGTGCGAAGTCTGATTCTCGATATCTTCGCGATAATCAGGCTCTGGCGAGTGTAGGCGTATCTTTTTTTGAGCCGGAGCCGCATCGTCATGGCTTAAATCCATATTTGAAAGTTATTGAGGTAGACGTTTTGCAAGTTTAGAACTGTGTTGTCAGATGAGCATGGTGCCACGCGCATAAGGCGACAGAATGCCTTATTCCTAGTAGCGCCTTTGAACCGTGGCTGCCTTGTCAAACGCCTTATTAATGCACTGCCACCAAGTGTGCCTACTTACTCTCCCACACCGCTTTCCAGTGGTAAGTGGCGTTTTATCTCCCTATCTGACGTATTCACAGGCAATTGAAATTAAGGCTCGGCACGAGTTCGAGTCGCACTGCAGGTAGGATTAATAGTATTATACTTGTCTTTTCTTTTATCAGCTATTGTTCTTTCTCTTTTCTTAGTAATATGGAGTTACTTATAAGCAGCTAGGCTATTTTTTTAGCTGAAAAAACTTTTCTTTCTTTAATAGAATCCGAAGGTCTGCCCTAAATATATTTTGTCTTATTTCTTAATTTTACTCTAAAACTAAGCAGACTATATTATATATAATAAAAGCTATTAAAGGGACTTACCAGAGTCTTTTAATTAATATAACAGACGCTTTCCAGGCTAAATCTCGCACGTATAGTCTATAAATATTATTTACAAATATATAGCGACGTCGGAGACGCGGAGTTAGTGTAATATTCATTTCCCAGACACTACTCGGAACTCGGAACTCGGAACGACCCACAATTCTGTTCCGACGCCTATTATTCCAGACTAGTAGTGGGGACCGATAACGGTGGGGTTATCTCATAGCACAAGGAAATATAAAAATTACCGCAATACTTTTGCAAATTGGATATTGAAGCACTGGCCGGATAGCAATCAAGTTTCAATAAGCACAAT
Source organism: Fusarium austroafricanum (assembly GCA_012932025.1). Taxonomy (NCBI): domain Eukaryota; kingdom Fungi; phylum Ascomycota; class Sordariomycetes; order Hypocreales; family Nectriaceae; genus Fusarium; species Fusarium austroafricanum. The sequence continues at coordinate 117,213 of JAADJG010000342.1, read as the reverse complement.
GGATTCAAACGAGTTCCGTGAGGCAGCCAAGGTAGCCATTGATAACAGTGAGTCTCCCAACCTCTCGATCAGCCCCGCTCCATCGTCTGGTTTGCGATACTCTCAGTCAAGGAACAATTACGATCCCAATGGACCTCAAAATGCTGTCATCTAGCTAGTCTAGTTGCCAATGCTAACCCTTGTCACTTAGTTACCAACTACTACGACAATGTGGAATCGCAGCGTGTTGTCTCGGATGTTAAACCGGGCTACCTCCGCCCTCTGCTCCCGTCATCAGCTCCTCTCGAAGGAGAGTCTTGGTCCGACATAGACGCCGATATTCAGTCTAAAATCCTGCCCGGAATCACGCATTGGGCGAGTCCAAGATTCATGGCCTTTTTTCCTTGCTCTGGCAGCTACCCTGCTGCATTGGCTGAAATGTACTCCAACACTTTCAATGGCGCCCATTTCAACTGGATTTGCAGCCCAGCAGTGACGGAACTGGAAACAATTGTCATGGACTGGCTCGCTAAGGCTCTCGCACTTCCGGAATGCTACTTGAGCAGCGGCAGCACCCATGGAGGAGGCGTAATTCACGGGAGCGCCAGCGAAGCGATTCTCACTGTGATGTGTGCCGCTCGTGACAAGTATCTTGCTGCTATCACCAAGGACCTCCCTGAAGATGATGTTTGGCATTATCGAAGCAAGCTTGTTGCATTAGGCAGCGCAGGTTCTCATTCCAGTACCAAGAAGGCTGCCCAGATCCTGGGTGTTCGCTTCGTCTCTATTCCTGTCAGCGAAGAAAATGGGTTTTCCATGACCGGTGCCGCTGTTGCCAAGACTGTAGCCGACTTGCGAGCCCGCGGGCTGGAACCTTTCTACTTAACGGCTACTATGGGCACAACCGACGTATGTGCAGTTGATGACTTTGCTGGTATTGTTGAAGCGTTGGCTCCTACGGCTGAGACTGACCGGGATATTTGGGTCCACGTGGACGCGGCTTACGCAGGATCAGCGCTTCTTCTGGAAGAAAATCAGTGCTTGACTACACCAATGGCCTACTTCCATTCCTTCAACTTTAACCCCCACAAATGGATGCTTACTACTTTCGACTGCTCCGCTGTTTGGGTCCGCAGCCGAGCCTGGCTGATCGAAGCTCTAAGTATCAAGCCCCCGTACCTACGAAACCAGTTTAGCGACAACGAACTGGTTACCGACTATCGTGACTGGCAAATCCCACTTGGACGTCGATTCCGGTCTCTCAAACTATGGACTGTTATGCGAAGCTTCGGTATCCGAGGCCTACAAGCTCACATTCGCAACGGAGTTGAGCTGGCTGAAACCTTACAAGCCAAGTTGACCAGTCGACCTGACCTGTTTACTATTTTTACACCTGCACGCTTCGGCCTAGTGACCTTCCGCGTCAAGGGTGCTGATGAAAAGGATACCTGTGCCCGGACAGAGCGACTTTACGAGTGTATTAACGGTGAGGGAAGATTCTATCTTACTAGTACCGTGGTCAACGAGAAATTTGCAATTCGTGTATGCACTGGCGTGGAGCGAGTGAAGGAGGAACACGTCCAGGAATTGTTCAAATTGTTAGTAGATAGAAGTGAAGCTGATCTGTCCAAGTCAGATTAGCTAATAAAACTCTATGTTTTGCGAGAGCTTGGCTGTGTCTAAATCTGTTATGTCTCCTGGTATTGGTTTCGTTTGCACGTAGCTGCGGCCAGTGTTTCCCTGATGTTGTGGAAGCCGTGCATCATCCGACAGGGTGAGGTCAAAAGATTCCTGATGTGTTTAAAAAGCCGTGGTGAGGTCATATCCTGAGAGTCAAAGAAATACTGGCTGGCGATGCTCAAGTCAGACAAAGCCCCTCTCCTCTACCACGGATAATCGTGTACTGCTTTCCATTTTTACCTAACTGGTCATCCGGGATAGCCCCTTATTTCTCATTTCCTTGATCCAGCCATATTCCAACTCATGATGAGTCTACCACTTTGCTATCATTCATTATGCCGTATTGCTGCTGGCGGAGTGTTAGTTGCTCTTTTCTTCGGTATCTTGCGCCTCCTTGAGCACAGAGTCTGCAACACCCATGGAAAAGAGCCCCAACCTGTATACAGCCGCATTCCATTCATCGGACATGCGCAGAGCCTGGTGAGGCATGGCGTCTCCTTCTACGAAAGATTACAGTGAGTTGTGTGATTCAAGCTTATACCGTGCCACCAGCCATCCATTCCAGCGGTCGACTAACTTAATCATGCCCAGAGTGTCATCAAGATTGCCAATTGCCACCATCTTTCTTGGTCTTCAAAAGGTCTACATTGTGAATTCGCCGGAGCTTGTCTCGCAAGTCAATCGTGCGCCCAAGGCCATGAGCACGGCATTGCCGTTCCTTGTCGTTGTTTGCAGAAAGCTCTGTGGCATGGGACGAGGTGACCTAGAGACTCTGATGAAAAACCCAACCATTCGAGGCTCGCTCTGGCGGGACCTTCAGGAGTGTGTTCATTCTCATCTGGATGCTGGGTCATCGTCCGGAAAGGAGATCACAACCCGAGTTGCCAATGAGCTATGGAAAGGTATTGACGAGTGTAGTCAGAGAAAGGGGACAGTGAACCTTTCGAACCGGCTACAGGGAATATTCACCCACTCCACAGGGCATGCTGTGTTCAGCCCAACACATTGCCTCGCTCAAGATCCAGCCATCATTGACTCACTATGGTATGTTATCGTGTCCCATCTCAATAGCCGATCCGACAATCATCAATATTCTAACCTTGCAGGACAATGGCAAACGGTCTCAAAAGGCTCACCATGTGGCCATTTCCGTCCTTTTCGGCGCGGACAGCGACACAGGCCCGTGAAAAGGTGGCGTGTTCTTTAGAGGCATATTTCCGTGATAACGACTTGCTTCTGACGGGTCATTCAGAGCCCGTCAAGAGTCTTACGCAATGCATACACAAACACGGTATGGATAATCAGTTCGCGGCCAGATTCTTCCTGGGCTTGTTTTCTGGGTTTGTTATCAATACAGTGCCTGCTGCCTTTTGGCTGACAGGACACATCTCAGACGATGAGCAACTGAAGACCATAATCAGAGAGGAGCTCAATCAAGTGGTCACTTCCGATACCTGCGGCAGTCTGACTGTCTCCCCCGAAGCTGTAAGAAGCCGATACCCTTGCCTGATGTCCACATGCCATGAAGTCTTACGATTTATCAGCTCTTCAACGAGCACTTTCTTCATCCATCAAGATACCTACCTCAACGACAGGTATCTTTTGAAGAAAGGAGCAATCTTACAAGTGACATCTACAGCAATCCACTCCAATACTGATTTTTGGGGTCCGGCAGCGCAAGCCTTCACACCAGATCGCTTCGTCAAGCCGGAAAAGGTTCACCCCTCAGCCAACCGCACGTTTGGGGGAGGTATTACGCTCTGCCCGGCAGGCAGCTTGCGATAAACGAGTTGATACTGACAGTGGCCATGGTGTTCCATACTTTTGATGTTGAATTCTCGCCAGAGACACCACGACTACCGGCACCGATGGTTACTGATATGCTGTCCGTGAAGAATCCCATGACAGACCTCAAGATTAAACGAATGAAGCCTATTGCACGTTGTAAGTTTTGTATTCTGATGACCCGCCAGCTACGTCCAGTCCTAACCAGAGGAAACTTAGGCACTATGAACCGAATGGTACTGGAGGATATGAATCTTTCTGACGGCACGCTCTTGAAGAAGGGGACTCTCCTGGGAGTCTCGGTAGATCGCATGTGGGATGGATCTGTCTACGAGAACCCCCAGAAATGGGATGGCTGGCGCTTTTATCGCAAGTATCAGCAATCTCCAGAGGCCAGGGATGTACCCATAGTCAACACTGGGCCTAAATATCTGACCTGGGGACATGGAAGACTGGCTTGCGCTGGCCGCTTCTTTGTCACCCAGGCGGCACAGGTGGCTCTGGCACATTTGTTGAAGTATGACTGGGAGATAGTTTCATCCCCATCTGATAAAAATATCTCAGAGTTTGGACTTGTGTTAGCATCTAACCCTAAGGCGAGAATTAGGATTCGTAGACGTGTTGAATAGTCTATAAGGAAAATTCTCAGGATTATTATTCTCTAAAATAATATGAAATATACGAAATTCCCCGGTCAAGTACCGCATTCCATTTCCCGGGAAATTCCTGTGTGCCTTGCTACAACAGGCGAGGCATTGGTGCTGCCGGATGAGGGGCATACTTGTGTAGGGATTCGAAAACCCAGCCTCAATATCGCATTCCACCGACAACGCCATCACCCGGCCAATCTCAGACGTCCGCAAATTATTCCAGAAATAACAACGAGGTGCAATGTGCCTAGCCAAGTCACCGTTAGCCATTGCCCAGCCAGATTTGACTGTGTATAGCTCGGCTGATGGATCATATTCGGATTCGCATCCAAGATTATTGCATGGAATTAACCCACTCAGGGTCAAACCCCTGTCGGTCATGACGCCTGGCCGGACGACGACTTCATTGTTTTTCTGAGCGAAGCGATACATGAAATATAACTCTGCGGCGTCTCCAGCTTCGATGAGAACCGGTTTACAGACAATGTCATCCTTGTCCACGCTGACGTCTTGCGCCCCAGCCATACATTCATCGCTTGCCAAGGTGTTGATATCTGATCCTTGATTCTCTAGATCACGAATCATGTCATACAGTTTGCATTCTGCGTCTTTGTACTTGGGGTCAACGCGAGAAATATGCCCCGGCATGATATGAACCCGGCGCAGCAGCTTTGCTTTGGCTGTCATGGATATCAACCTTTCCACGAAGATGCAGATTCCGCCTTGACATATCGCTGTGTAGATATTGTAGGTTGAAGTATTAAGGTATGTTGAAACGCCGTAACCTGTGAAAACCCCCACCAAATCATGCATGATAGAAGGGATGCTGTGGTCATGTACGGTTCGTCGGTTGTTGGCATAGATAAAATCAGATGGGTACCATTCATCCATGGCCATGTAGTCTTTTTCCAGAAGCTTCATTCCTTCTGGTGTAGGATCGAGCTTATTGTTACTCTCAAACAGCACGGACGAGAGAATCTTTACCAGCTTTACCAAAGTAGCCGCGATCCGTATAAGACAGTGTGCGAGCATTCCCTCTCCTGAACGTGACAGCGTCGACACTGACAATTCCTTTTCAAGGATAAGGTGGCCTCGTCGAGAATGAGGCACGCATTTTGAACTGGCTGAGATAGAACATTCTGTATTCTGTCACGAAGCTCTAGTTCCGCCAGTTCTGGGAATAGACTTTCAACTGAATCAATAAAGCCTTATCCATAGCTGGCCTCAGCATATTCTTGATAGAGTTCTTGGTCAAAGCCTCCAACTTCGGTTTCTCATTGAGCCAAAGCTAGTGATATTCGAGCAACGCTGCCAAAGAGTAAACCCAAAGCAGAACGACAATCGCGAAGTTTCCGAAAATCCTGGCCAAATGTAATTTCCAGACACTTTTCCCAGGGAGCTTGTCGTCGGATAAGGAGGGCGTTAGACTCCGATGTGTATCTCAGGATATCGCTAGCATCATTGAGAAGAAACGATGACTGCGATATCACCATCGTAGGCTGTTGTTCCTCAGCTTTCAGGTATTTCACGTGAGTCTGGGCAGTTGTTGAGCTCAGCGGGCGGTTCGAGAGCCACGAGCTGAAAAGTGGTTTCCCATCAACGTCTTCCACGTAGATGTCCAGATTGAATATAGCTACTGCTTAATTAGTCTTTCGAACTCTCGATATTAATTTTTTATTATTAAAAGTATCATTATCGCAGTTTGAATAAAGAACTCCTTTTAATTGAAAAAAGAAAATAAAAGTATTAGCTTAATTAAAATATAAAAGTTATTTTTTACTTAAATCTAAAGCTGGAAGAATAATATATAATATAAAATTAATTACCTCCCTACATCCTCCAGTTTCTTTCAACCTGCTGTAGTACTCCTAATTCCTCTGTATTAGCAAAACTGGCCTCATCTGCCAATACAGAAAATATCGTAACAAGCTCCTTATCGCAATCTTCTAGGAACATCTTCGCAAAGAATGGCCCTAATCCTGTCCTATCATTTAGCCCCGGTGCCGCAAGGCGTTTCATGATGTTGTGGTGTAGCGCTCGACGATAATTAAAGATACCCCCGACCGCCCGACAAACCACTTCACGAGATGAAGCTTGCTGGCCACCAGCGTAGACAGCTTGCAGTGCTTCTGTGGTTTGTCCCCGTAATATACCAAATTCTTCATGAATATCCGGCCCAAGGCCCCCTCTGCCTTGTGCTGAATCGTCACTACTGGCGTCGTCATCGGGCATGTCAACCCAGCCCGATATGATCCAGTTAAGGAAGATATTACTGACACCTGAATCATTCTTAACATCGTCAGCCAGCTCAACGGCCACAGATTCGCAGTGAGGTCGTAGGAAACGCTCCAGTTCCTCGATACTGGTATCCTTTAGATCTTGGGATATGGAATCCATCACCATCGATCCGACCCACTCGGTAAAATCACCTGCCACACGGCCACCCCACGCTAATTCCCAAAGCATGCTGAAGCCTGTAGGATGATCTGATTCAGAAGAAAGTGGCTGGAAATGGAAAACTTCGCCAGCTCGATCCCCAAGTGCTCGCCTAATAGCGTTCTCACATACGTCCCTGATTTCTGTGGACTTCGCTTCCAGAATATCCATGGCATCCGATTCAATCAACAGTTCCTCAGTAAGGGTAGTGATAGTCCGACGAAGGGTAACAAAGAATATGTTTCTTGGATGTGATGTAGACAAACCGGCAAACAGAGTCGCAAGTCCTGTCCCTGCCCTGTCCCTGCTGTCTCACTGGTCGGTGTAGGAGCTCCAGGGTCAATTCCCAGTCGACAGACAGTGCTAAAAGCTTCGTCGAAACCACGTTTGAGAATCTCCGATACATCACCTGCCCATCTCTCCACCCAGCTTTTACCTCTACTGCGACGCTCGTCGTGGGGCATATGGCACATATCGGCGACTGTATCGGTCGCTTCTGAGCCTAGACAAGCTGACAACAAGGACCGGATATTGTGGACAATCACGTTCTTCAGCTCTTCAATGAGCTGAATTTGTCCACCTAGTTGAAACTGATTCGAAGAAGCGATCTTGAACGCAATTGGTAGACATCCCGAAGCGTCCAGTGTCTCAAGAAAAAAGTCTTTTAGTTTGAAATCTGGTTTCCGCTGTGACGCAAACCTGACAGCGAATTCGACCTGATCACCCAACTGATAGATGAATTCGTCTAATGTTGTAGCCCAATCAATAGTGTTGATCAGATCGGTATATACCTCACTTATGGAGTCGTGTAAGTTCTCTGAATATGTAGCTAAGCCAGGCTGTTGTTGGGCATCGACTGGCAAAATCTCAATTGACTTAGCCAAGCCACGCACAGCATCCAAAACAAACGGCACCACCAATTCGTGGTTTGAGACAGCATTGTCTGACCAATGCTCTCGATGGCTCGCAATACTTGCTCGCAGTTCAGACTTGAGCGAACTGTGTCGGTCTGTCTCCACTCCGGTGTGTTCCAGTTGCCTGCACATGCCGAAACCTAGAAGCCACAGTTTCGGGCGGAGGAGAGGGTAAATCTCTCCTGGATATGTCCGCTGTAACCACCTCTTAAACAGAGAATGCATCTCGATATATGGCACATGATCATCTCCGCTTTTGGTCCAGTTCCCAGTAATGAAGTTGGCTGATACTAATTTGTCAAAGGAGCGTCGAAAGAAGCTGTGATCTAAGAATTTCAGTTCACTTATGACTTTAAAGCCAGTACTTTGGTTGTTGTTTTGCACTTGATCTCTTCGACGAGTGGCTAGGCGATACAGGTGGACGCCATCCTGGAGATTTGATGCATCCTCGAAGGAGGCCACAAAGTACGCGAGGTGCGCTGCCCTTTTGGAATTGGCGGTCTGATCAGAAATGAAATGATGGAAACATATCTCAAATGCTTTCCAAACTGAGTGGTAATTGGCAAGGGTTGGACTCTCCTCAAGGTCTTCGTCTCTGGCCTCGTCGCAGCGCTGAAGATACATCTCACAACTGATCTGGGGAGAGCCAAGAGAACCGCGGAGGATGCCAGCGACAATAGATATCGCTGCTGGGAGATACCCAAGCTCTCGCAGTACCCGTTTTCTCGCTTGGGCCTCACCCGTAGACTCGGAAATATTGGCTGTGTTGACATTGCCTGGTCTCGCAGTTGTCATGATAAGCAGGTCTTCAGCGGCCTTCTCGTCCAATGGCGTCACTTTCATAACGTGACTTGCGTTGATCCGATCGCAAATGCTGGCGTTCTGGGTAGTTATCAGGATTTTGCCCGAGGGCAGGTGCGGAAAGGTGTACGTTTCGAGAGGAATTGCAGAATGGTCGTCAAGGCCGTCAAAAATAATGATCCAGTTATTAGCAAACAATTCATTGAGCCGTTCACCGACTACTGAGACGAAATTAGTTGGCTCTCGGTCTCGTGATGTCAGAATTTTTGAATACTCAGAGAAAGCCGCTCGTATCTCTAGCTCTGAGCCTGATGGGATCCAAAGTATCGCTTTTGTAGCTTGCTCTTGATTGGCAAAATATCGCGCCATAGTCGTTTTGCTAGAGAGAATAATTAGTCTTTAATATTTTTGTGACACTTTAAAAATATGCACCTACCCAACTCCAGGAAGACCATACAAGACTGCCCTGGCCTTACCCTCGTCACTTAAGACTCGCTTGAGGAATGATAATACATCATCACGAATCAAGATGGATTCTTGGAAGAAGATTTTTTCGCTCCTTAACAAAGGACCTGAAAGGTTTCGTTCGAATGCTGCCGTTCGAATGCAGAGCTTAGCTTCAGGAAAATAGTAAACTTAGATCAAAAGACAAAAGGAAAGTGCGGGTGACTATGGAGAATATTGACATAATTAAAGATAATGAAGCGCTCGACCAAATCTCTGGTAATGCCATACGGAACGCAATCCAAACAAAAAAGCAAATACGGGCTTCTTCCACGAACATGTTCACTTACAATATGCATCCGAGCTTTGGCGTGAGACTCCTAATTGGACGTCACTAATAGGCGATTGGGTCCGATTTGCCGGCTTATCAGTCTGAATATAACGTCCAAGCAACGCCTTCACTGCCGCCGCTGCCGTGGCCGCTGCATAAGGTTGCCATGTCTTGTTCTTGTGGCTATCGGCATAGTCACACACCCCTTTGACCACAATACATGGTAGCTCATCCCAAAGACCGGCGCCCTCAGTCTCGAATGCAATGATTTCGTGCTCTGCAGCAATCTTGTCACGGTCTCCACCGGACTTCATCACCGCATCGCCTGATCCAACCACGCCAACAAAGATGGCTGGGTTGTAGGCTGTGTTGGTGACTTCTGCGCCAGTTCGAAGGGTCCCTTCTCGCTGCCTGATTTCCTCAAGCCGGTCCCTCTTGATGAGGTAAGATGCATCACATAACAGTTCGTCGCAAGAAGCTTTAATGGCCACGTTACAACCATGCGACAATGAAAGGCAGTCGCAAGCTGCTGGCGTGCGGTGTCGGTGGATATAATCCGCTTCAAAGAGCTTGTCTTCATTTGAACCTGGATATTGGTATAGGATTTCTGACTCCTGGCTCCTAGCCTTCTCCTGCAATTGAAGCAGGAACCGGGCAGTTTCTCGTTGTAACCGGCAACGGCCGTGGCTAGTCTCGAAGTTTTTGACGAGAGTGCGAATATCTCGATTCGGCCGACCGAGTATGTCGTGTGGGGAATTACGGATCTCGAAATGACTTGCATACAGCCGTCCGATATCATATTGTATAACTTGTTTGCAGATGATGACGTCTCCCAGTAGAATCTCCCGCTGACTGCCCACTCCAGGTACTCCGCCGCAGATACCAGCCAAGATAACTATTTTCAGCTGAGAATAGCTCGCACGAAGGCTAGCAGCCGCACCTGCCATACTGACGTTCCCTATGTTAGGGAGAAGCATCAGTACGACGTCGTAGTTCCCAATACGGCCTGTGTTATATGTATTTTGATCTCCCCTCGCTCTTCCATAGAGGTCGCCATCGTCGTCCCAGAACTGATCGATCATGAGAGCGACAGCATCGAACTCAACTGGCAGGGCGCAAACGATAGCGATCTCGAAATCTTCCCGGCGGCTTGGACGGTGGGGATATTCGGAACTAGCCATCTTGAAGAGAAAAGGCCGCTAGGCTCAGAGAATAATTTCGGTTGTACGATACTTGTCTGGTGTAGGTCTTGACTGTCAGTGGTGGATGGATCGTCGTGAGAAGCGAGACAGGAAGCTCGGTTATGGCCAACGCAGGGCCAGCTTCCTCGGGGTCTGCCTAACTACCACAAGTGGCTGGTGCAATGCCGGGGGTTTAGTGTGCCACACAGATGTTACAGCCAATGACTTGCCCATGCGGTTCCTTGCTACCCTACCTCAATTTTCAGCTCTGACACCCTCAGCTGAGTAAACCACTTCTTGGCCTTTGAGTTGCTCACCGGTATCTGCCACAAACGCCACTGAACGCCCGATTTCCCTGTGTACGTGCTACGTGGTCAGCTGGCCGCCATTCAGGACCTGTGCACTCGGTAGCGCGTGCTATAATCTGCCTTGCCAACCTCTTGACGCGGCTGTTGTGGCTGCAGCCAGTCAAGCTGACCGCTTTAAGCCTTTAGTAGGGTTTGTATTAAAACAGAAAATACTAATAAATTAAAGCTGTTTTCTCTTTCCTCTAAGAGCTTTAAACATTATTTAAATTAATTAGTAATATAAAGAGTTTTAAGCTACCTAGCCTTATTACACTATATTGTATTTCTAAAAGCTACTAATTAATTAATATTTTTCTTTATATATTAATATAGTTAACTTACTGTGAATTCTTAATGCATTATTAAACCTGCCCGCTATTTCCACCAATACTTACACGACGCCACTTTAACCCGTATATATATTATTAATAGTTTTTCTAGATTTTTAGCTATTTTATTTAAGAATTTAAAGTACTATAAAGTAAGTTATTTTTAATTATACAATACAATATTACATTTACTTATTTAGTGTATTGAATTATTAAATATATTAGCTCTGTTTAATTATATAATTTATATTATTATTATTTCTACAGTATCTAGGCGCTACCATATTAGCAGCCATCACATAACATGAGTTTAGGCAGCAATTCTTTTCAAGCCCAACCAGGACAAAGACCATAAAGTAACTTTCGCCCTTGGATGTGGAGTCATGCTCTGACATTAGCAAGCCTTGGTTTGGTCTACGGTGCAGCCATGGAGCCTTCAGATCTCAATACGGCTTTATCCACCTCGCGAGAGTCCAACATACAATGGCAAATTGATATCCCATCGTTGTCCCAGATGATTTTGAAAATCGGCGCAGAGGGATTAAAGAGCATTCAAATGAGTGGCGTCGACATTCACACAATTGGCTGCTTGCTTGCGCTCGGCGAGATCACACCAGCAGACGACATGTTCCGTAGGAAGCTTGTCAGTTATCGCCGTAAGCAGCGCTCTCGTCGGTGGTTCCTTAATGCCGTCGTAGAATACGGTTCCGGTACAAATGCCGTCATCGACCAGTTGCTCACCACCCGCGCCGGCGAAAACATCCTTTCGCTTATCACCGCTGTGACTTCCGTTCTTAACGATGGGGCCATCGAAGTAATGAATATCATATTCGAGTCACTTCGTACACCATCTCACAGCATTCCTGGTATCAGCCAGCTCCAAAGAGTCCGATCGACTTGCATACCGCTAGCAAGAATGACAGACTTTAAGGATCGGGTAGCAAGAACGCATGAGATGATCCTCAGAGAAGCTTTCTTAAACCAAAGCATGTTTGTGTACCACGACGCTTTGCCAGATACCAGAACGATGGCAAAATTGATTGTCGACCTCAAGAGCATTTCTACTGAACCGACACAAGGAACGAAACTGATATATTATGGACTTACCGGCGCGTCTTGGCTCATTGAATATAGTAAGGATGTCCTAGGACTTGATGTGTGTCTCGTCCATGAAGATGGTACAGTAAAACCTATCAAAGGCACTTTTCGGACTGCTTCGGTTGTTGTTTTACCAACCCATAGTCGAGCGATGGAGATTCTTCGACCTCTTGCACGACCAACAGACATTTTTGTGCTCTCAGAAGGCAAGCAAAAACCACACGCTATTAGCTGGCTCATGTCATGCGGAGAGGGGGGCGTTGACTTCTTTCAGTTGAGTTGTGGCTGGGCCTTGAAAGATCGCCAAGAAGTGGGTGACTTGACATTCTCTATAGCAAAGGAGTATGTCGAGTATCGTGCCTATCGAGGTGGTTTGGCGGCCTCCAACCAAGGCACCTCGTACCCTGTCTTGCACTTTGACAGCACAATCCATAATCTTCGGAAAATACTCAACCTCTTGGGATTGCCATCCCAGCTGACATTCAAAAAAGATTGGAGATGGATTCACTTTGAAAAGGAGGCTCATAGTCGGCCAGAAAAGTGGATTTTGAAACTGCAACTTTTCTCCCGAATGTCTGTTTCACTGGTGTCCTCTAGCTGCCAGTCTTGTTCCACCATCCTCCACCCTGAAGAATTGCAAAATAGACCAAATTTCTGTGTCCGTTGTCAACTTCTTAAGGCCATACTCTCCGTTGCATATCGCGCATCCTGCCTGGCATTCACGGATTGGGCCGAAGAAAGCAGACAGATGTGTTTCGGTGCAGCGAGCTATGGACGCAAATACTTTTCGACGATCTTCTCTCATACATTTGAAGGCCAGACCAAAGATGAAGGGAATGTACCAGCAACAACCAAGTAATGATCCAACGCTCAACGCGGAAGTCCTGGGCATGGAGCTTGCGACTTTTCTTGCAGGCTCTGGGCTAGTCTTGCAAAGGCTGGAGATCCCCAAACGCAAATTTGTCAGCGCAGATTTCGATGGAATACTGTTACTCAGCTATCGCGCAACCGAACCCAGCCTCAGACCGGGGCCGGTATTCATTATTAGAGAGGGACAGTTCTCGCTCGGTGGCGAATCTCGACCAATCGTCAGAGAGGTCCCTTTCTATGTGAACATAGGCAGCTATGCCCGGGACGCGGCTTTGATTAATATGGACGACAACACGACAGCCATACTGAAGCCGACAAGTTGTTATCCGCCTGCGAAAACGTCCCTATCAGTTGAAGCCTCTCTGGTGAGAGATGCAATTCACCTGAGCTTCATTGCTCACCTTGATGGCGACACCTGCGTTCAGGTACGAGTTGGAGATATTCTTAACAATCTGAGCTTTCTCAGGGTCACAACACCATGTCACCATTCGTTTGATGCTCCGCTTCGTGTTCGCGCAGAATCGTTTGGTAGCATTATCGGACAGAAAAGCCATTGGATCAAGGACAACTCAGGAAACTTCTGGACTATTCCTCTCACCCCAGACCGTCTCTCTAATGAAAAGCCGTCGACAGAAGGAGCTACAACCCTCATTTACTATTTCCCCATTGCCGACAATCCTCTGGCTCAGTGGCTATCAATTGCAAATGCTAGCAACATTGAAAATAATATGTATGTCCTTCAGCGTAAGTGTTGTCTGGCATGTACAGTCAAACAGGCAAAATCTTGGGCAGCTATATCGTTAGTTAAGCCAACGTTAAGGTTTTGCATAATCCCGCTAGAGAATTAGGGTTAAGATAGAGTTAATATTAGCTTTTTAAGCTATTTTACTTAGGGACTTTCTACTAATTAAGTATATAATATAATAAATTATAAAATATTTTATGAACTAAATTGGCTGGCTTTTCAAGTTGCTCTAGGAGGAGGGATACATTTGCATAAGCATCCATATTGGTGTCTTACTGGTCGATATAACAAGGTTGGAGTGCCCGTGACCGGGTCTTTCGAGCCTCGGAATGACGAATATTCCAATAACTCTCAAAAATGCCAAAGCCAAGTCAAAGGGGCTCACGAGAGTCATATGGACTTCAGAAAGGTTCTTTCCATTCGACAAAGGTTGTCTCATCTAACCGGTCACGATCCCACCCATTCCATGGCCAGCAGAGAGTTTCAGCAATGGAAAGCCTCTCAAGTCAAGGTACGCGAATCAGCCCAAAGCCTGGCCACTGCGATCTGCCAGGTTGCTGAGAATCTTCTTCCTACGAAAACGGTCAAAGGCCCAATTACTGTCCAGATTGAGATCCTTGCTGCTATAGGTAATATCAAGAATGGAAGCAAGCAGATGATCGACATTACATTGAATCCTCCAGCCTGGAGACAAGCCAAATGAACTGTTGACTCGTCCCGGCTAGAATCGATCTTAGGGTTGACCATGTGGTGTTTTATCACGGCCGGAGGCCAACTTGGGATGGATGACAATGGAAACACCATTTCACTCGATGAATGTATCGAAGAATTTAGGATTGTCTCTTCCTCTTTAGTCGGTCACGACGAGCAGCCCTAATTCAGTGGACAGCCTGGTAAAGTTGGGTTATGGTTTGGTCCTGATGCCGGGTGATGTGTCTTCATTGAGATCACGATAGACAAAAGCAATGTTCCTAGCCTCGTCGACCTACAGAGGACTTACAATTTACCCATAGACGTGTCCTCCTTTAGGTGTCGATACTGTGGGTGGAACTTGATTCATGAGTCATTACGATCCTGCGTCACGAATCCGCCTAATACTACTACTGAAACCCAATCATCTTCTACTTCTGCCACCGTCCGACTTCAAGTGGTACCAACATGGGACTCGCTGCAGTCAATTTGCTCTCAGGATCTCTTTCTGGCTATATTCTCCTCATTGGCTGACATGTTGGTCATCAGGAAAACAGCCATACTAGAGAGCGGTGGACATGTCCTCTTGCAGAACTCAGCCGTCACTACTATCTCCGGTATCCTTTCTAATAGCGGTCTGGTATCTCGTTCTGACGCTTTGTCTTGTGCCATGTCCCTATTAGCCAAAAGGCTTCATCCTGACCCCGAATCCTTATTCTCTGATCTGATCGACGCGGCCAATACGTATCGCCGAAACGGGGAATTGGAGAGAGCCGAGACATTGATGCAATGGGCCTGCCTCAATTTTCTCCCATCTGATAGTGGCGAAAATGAAGCGTGGGACGAGAGCTCAGCCATTTTCATTAAAACACTTCTAACGACAGGGGAGCCTTACCGTTGGTCTTGTGCAGAGAGATCCAAGAAAGAAAGACATGAGGTCAGGATTTCTGGCATTAAATGGATGATCGATAAATTCAGTAAGTTTTCACGCCAATACTTCGAAATCAAGCGCATTCTGGAGGACTATGAGGGCATCTCAAAATTGATGGGCAATGAGAATTCGAGGAACCTGAACAAGAGCAGCAAGAAACATCCCCTTGTACAAGCAATTCAGGACCGCGACAGGAAGAGATCCTTATGGCAGCTTTGTTTCACGGTGACTGGCGACTTTAGTTGCCACGACTTAGATCCTGCGCTTCCACTGGCCGCACGAAATAATTGGTTTGAGGTCGTCAGTGCCATCATAGAGATGAAGGCAAACGTCGACAGTCGAGACGAAGATAAGAGGACCTCGGTTTCTTACTGTGTACAGAATGGTAACCTGTCCCTCTTACAACATTTCATCAGACTTAGTGCATCGCTGCAACTTCCAATCGCCTGTTATGATCAACCGCTACTTGACCTGGCTCAGGAATATAATCAGGGAGCTGCTGCAGAGGCGATCCTACGGGCCGGGTATATCTACTATGGGGAAGGCAGCTATTGCTCTATGAAGGGCAATAGTTCTCTGCTATGGGCTATTGAAAATGGGCTCTTGGAGGTCATACACATGCTTGTCGACCAAAAAGCTCAGCGTATCCCGAGGGACCGATACAGCGACGCCAAACTGATTATGAGCGCAGCTGGAAAAGGAAACGGGGATATCCTGAATATCTTACTCCAACACAATTTCAATATCGAATGCAAGTATAATTTAGAAGAGCAGAGTGCGTTATCACTGGCGGCTGTAGAAGGGAATGAGACCGCAGTGGCGCTATTGCTCAATTATCGTGCTGACATGGAATCGGTCGACGGGCTGGGCCGGACTCCCCTCCTGCTGGCCATAGAAAATGGCCATGAGGCTATCACACAACTGCTTCTTGCGCATTCTAATGTTCCAACGACTCAACCTCGTGTGTGGACCTCCCTTCTGTTCGCGGTGCTGAAAGGGCACTGGATTTGTGTGCAGCTCTTACTCCAAAGATGGATTGCGAGCACGTCAACAAGCGGTGGACCATCACTGTGTGCTGAAAATCCACAGAAAGCCACACTATCCCCACTACAAGAAATGGAAGACACTCCAGATTCCGACAATCATTCAACATCCTCGGAGGACATCGGGCGTGTAGTTGAACTGCTCATCAGTCGAGGTGTAGAACTTGAGCAGGAGATTGAAGGATCTATGACCCCACTCCTTGTCGCCACACAGAATGGTCAAGTGGACGCTGTGAAAGTGCTGCTCGACAATGGTGCCGATGTGGAGCCACGAGATGAACATAGCTTCGCCGCTCCCGAGATGGCTTGTTTACAAGGGAATGAGGTCCTTATTAGACTTTTTCTTCAAAGGCATGCGGACCTGCAATTAGACTTTGGAGTACACCCTCCTTGGTGGCACTTGGGTTCAAACATGGAGACCATTCGGTGTGAGCTCTTAGAGACTGTTACCGATGACGAAACCAAAAAGAGGATGCGCCAGAGATGGGATGAGATGGATGCTCCTGAGCCAGACTCTTCAGACACCGACGATTCTGAATATCATGGCCAATAACTTGACATAAAAGTAGGACCCAAGAAAGACAGATTCATATGTTGTTGGACATATAAGATAAATGTGCTCGCTCTTTAGAAGAAACTTTTTACCTGAGTCTGGAGCTTGGGGCCTAAACCTTTGCAAGATAACGATATGCTAAGATGCCGTACTTCGCGATGGCGGCGACGTGGAGCGGAAAGATTCCTACAGTCATAATTGCTTGCGGAAAGATAGAGTAAATGATCCATGTTATATCCACCCCTCCAAGCTCGGGCTAGCATCCACCGACGACTTATGGATCGGCGAACTGAAAGTTGGGGATTATTCCAACGTTAGTGAGCTCCACATCCCCACACGCCCCGGAACCTTGCGTCACCAGCGGTCTGATATAAAGCCCGGGCCCGAGAGGTTTTGATCAGCACTTGTCAAATCACTCCCCTCACAGCTCCCTCATCCGTCATGTCTCTCAAGGTTGTGGATGTTTGTTTTGAGCATTATCGCCAGCCAAATACACTAGGCGTTCATGAAGAGAAACCACGCATTTCATGGCGTCTTGAGAACGCTCCCGCTGGTTTTGAGCAAGAGGCGTACGAACTGCGCCTAGAAAAGATCATCGGCTCAGAGAATCACCTTATCTGCACAACCCAGGTTGAGTCGTCAGAGTCTCACTTGGTCCCTTGGCCTGCTGATGTCTCGCTCGTCTCTCGTCAAAGATACTCCATCTCTGTTCGCATTCGCGGCAAAGACAGTCAATTTTCCGAATGGAGCGAACCTGCATGGTTAGAAGCAGGTCTTCTCAACCGAAATGACTGGAAAGCCAAATTCATCTCAGCGCCCTGGTCAGAAGTCAACAACGACAAGCCAAAACCAGAAGATCTCTTCCGCAAGGCCTTTTTCCTCAATTCAAGCGTTAAATCTGCTCGTCTTTACATAACCGCCCAAGGCGTCTACGAGGCAGAGATTAACGGTCACCGTGTCGGTGACTATTTCTTAGCGCCTGGGTGGAGCTGCTATGACAATGAATTGACATATCAGACCTACGACGTCACTGATCTTCTCAACGGGCAGGACAACTGTTTGGGCGTTCGTCTTGCAGAGGGCTGGTTTACTGGTCGATTGAGTTTCGACGGTGGTATACGCAACAGATATGGCACACGTACAAGCCTTCTTGCACAGCTTGAGTTGCAATTCTCCGACGGCTCCTCGCAGGTCATCACATCAGATGATGGCTGGGTGGTCGCTCAAGGCCCCATTCGTCAAGCAGAGCTTTACGATGGTGAAAAGTACGATGCTACTCTTGAGTTGCCTGGATGGTCCTCCAACGGCCAAGTGACCGGCAATTGGGAACGTGCCGTTGTATTACCATTTATATCTGAGAAAGTCAACTTGATAGCTGGCTACCGTGAGCCTGTCCGACGCATTGAGACGATCAAGCCAGTTTCCAAGATTACAACACCATCTGGAAAGACAGTTCTCGACTTTGGTCAGAATTTGGTCGGATATGTTCGAATCAAAGCCGTTCAAGGCCAGCGTGGCCATCAAGTCACGTTGAAGCATGCTGAAGTTCTTGAGAATGGAGAGTTGGGTGTCAGACCCCTTCGTCGCTGTGACGCGACAGATATCTACACGCTGAGAGGAGATGCTGAGTCTGAGTCATACGAGCCACGGTTCACATACCACGGCTTTCGCTATCTTCAAATCGAGGGCTGGCCATCACCCAATCTGGATCTCATGGATGTCCTCGAAGCTGTCGTCTGCCATACCGACATGGAAGAACAAGGAACCTTCTCCTGCTCCAACCCCAAACTGAATCAACTCTTCAGCAACGTCCGCTGGAGTATGCGCGATAACTTCCTCTCCATCCCAACAGACTGTCCTCAACGCGATGAACGTCTTGGGTGGACTGGCGATCTAGCCTTGTTCGCAACAACAGCTACTTACATCTACGGCTGCTACCCCATCCTCCGAGACTGGATGAAAGGTGTGTGGTTTGACCAGCAGCGACAAGGTGGAGTACCACCTATGGTCTCACCGAACATTCTCGACAAATGCAGAATCTGGGGTCCTGTTTGGCCTTGTGCTATTTGGCATGATGTTGTTGTTCTGGCTCCTTGGGCGCTGTATCAAGAAACAGCTGATCCAGCGGTCTTGGCTGACCAGTTTGAGTCGATGGAGACTTGGTTCAAGATCATTCCTAAGAACAAAGATCGATGCACTCATCTTTGGGACTTTAATGCCGATCAACTTGGTGTACGTATTTCTTAATCAGCGACGGATGGGACTTGTTACTGACTTATTTAGGATTGGCTTGATCCTAGTGCTCCTCCAGATGACGCCGCCAAAGCAACGACAGATCCTCCACTCGTCGCCAACGCATTCCTCATCAACTCTCTCGATATCATGGCGCGCGTCTGTGCTGTCTTGGGCAAGACAAGTGAGTCCTCTTACTACAAGACCTGGGCAGACAATGCACGCGTCGAGTTCACCCAAGAATACGTCACCCCCAGCGGCCGTCTCATATCCGATACACAAACCGCATACTCGCTTGCCATCTGCTTCAAACTGCTCAACGAGGACCAAATATCTCGCGCTGGGTCTCGTCTAGCAGAGGTTGTCCGACGAAACAACTTTCGCGTGGGCGCTGGTTTTGCTGGTACACCATTTATCTGCGAAGCCCTCACTCAAACCGGCCATAGCAACGTTGCCTATACCATGCTTCTAAACGAGAAATGTCCCTCGTGGCTTTACGCCATATCTATGGGCGCTACTACAACTTGGGAGCGATGGGATAGTATGCTACCCGATGGGTCTATTAACCCTGGTGAAATGACCAGCTTTAATCACTACGCCTACGGAGCTATTGCTAAGTTTATGGTAGAACGGCTTGCAGGTCTCCAGCAAGTTGAAGCTGGATGGAAGAAATCCCGAGTTGAGCCTATAGTTGCAGGCGATTTTACCTGGGCATCCGCATCGCATCTCACGCCATATGGGACAGTCTCTAGTTCATGGAAACTTGACGGCAAAGTGTTATCCGTAGAAGTGCAAGTACCCAATGGCACGACGATGGAAGTCGTGCTTCCTGACGAGACTCAAGTCGTTGGATCAGGCAAGTGGTCATTTAAGGTAGACTATGAGAAGCAAGGAGAATGGCCTATGTCGCCGATCAGATTTATCTTAGATAGGGTTAGAGAGGAGGCAGGTCACAAGTCGGTTGACTAGATAGACAAGCAACAAGATATATCAAGACCAATCACGAACATAACGTTCAACTCTTCATTCTCAACTTCAAGTCCCATCATGCGTTGCAAAATCTTGTCAGCTGCTACGCACGTTCCAGCCTCAGAATCCAGCCCTTAATTTAACTCAACAATGCAGACCATTGACCACTATAAGACCCAGACAAAGTCTAGATGCCATTAAATTTCGCCTTCGGCGTATTGACCTGCGAGAACACCCTCTTCTCCAACTCAGCTCAAAGCATGATCCATCTTCTGAACACAGAGTCACATCATCCAAGTCCACTTCCCCGGCGACTGCGACGATGGTGGATTCTTTTCGGCGCATCAAGACCCGAATAGGCACTCAGATCACGAGTCGAGTCTGGCCACTATTTTCCATGTGGCCAATGTTAAAGAGTCAAAGCCGGAGCTAATAGATCTAGCTCCGGCTTTAGTCAAGTCTGATTGGTGTCTATGACTCGCCCCTGTTAGTCTAGAACTCCCTTTCCTTTCCCCCATGTCAATTTCCTCTCCATGGGGCCCCGCACTGAACCAAGCGCCTGGAGAAGATTTCATATCCGGGGAACTTAAACCATGATTCGAATACTTTTAATTCCTTTTTTATATAAGATGCGTCGCATTCTGCATCTGACCTACCATCCATCTCATCATCCTCAGCATTCATTGTCTGCTCTCTAATTGTCTTCTCTCAATTGACAACCCATCCTCTATCTCTGGCAATCTACATCATCCTCCACCATGGAGAAACCCGATTCGACCGCTCACGTCGAGCAAACATCAACAGACCACACCCGCGGCCACGCCATTCAACAGAAAGAACACAACAGGACCTATCTCCAAACCCTCCGTCACGACCCATGGCTTCTCCTCTGGATCGGCGTCATGCTCTGGACGCTCATCGTCCGTGGCTTTGAGAACCAGTCCTCGGGCAGTGTCCTTAGCATCCCCGTGTTCCGAAAGCGATTCGGCGAGCTTGGCGAAAATGGTCAATACTTTGTCGCGACCGAGTGGCAATCTGCGCTGAGTGGTGGCTCTAACGCTGCTGCTATCTTTGGCGCGGTTGTTTCGTCGTATCTGGCCGATATTATTGGCTTCAAGCCTGTTGTTCTGATTGCGGCTGCCATCAACATTGGATCTGTTGGTATCGAGTTCGCGTCTACATCTATTGAAATGTTCTTCACTGGTAAGATGATCAACTTCGTTGCTATCGGAGCGTTTCAGAACCTTTGCACAGCTTACGTCGCTGATGTTTCGCCATTGGCTATTCGATCTACCACCATTGGTTTCTGTAACCTGTCTCAGTGCATCGGTCCTTTTATCTCAGCCATCATGTCCAACTTCACCTCTCAATGGGACACAAACTGGTCCTGGCAGTCACTTATCGTCGCTCAATGGGGTTTTGCAGCAGTCGCTTTGATCGGCCAGCTCTGCATGCCCGAGAACCCTGTCTTCCTCGTCCGCAAGGGAAAGATGGAAAAGGCGCGTGCCGCTCTTGGACGCATGTACTCAGACCCCGAAGATGCTTCTGGTCATCTTGAGCGAATTCAGTTGACTCTTGAAGAGGCTGATTCTCAGAACCTCGGGTCATACGCAGACTGCTTCAAGGGCACTAACCTTCGACGAACACTCATCGCCATCATGGTTTTCCTCTCTGAGCCCATGTCTGGTCTTGGCTTTGTCTCCAACTACGGCGCTCTCATGTACCAGTTCCTTGGAATCAGCGACAAAAAGTCTTTCGAGATCCAGATCGGTGCTCAGATCCTCTCCATGTCTGGTGCGACTATTGCGTTCCTCATCGGTGACTTTTACGGCCGTCGACCTATGTACTTCGGTGGATGCATTGGCCTTGCTTGCCTCCTTATCTGCATGGGTATTTCCGGCTCAGTCGACACAACTGCTGCTGTCACTGCCTCTGTCGGCTTTTACACCATGTACAACTTCTTCTACAACGTTGGAGTCGGATCTACTGTGTACACCATTGCTGGTGAGGTCCCTACATCTGCTCTCCGAACCAAGACAGTCGCCATCGCCATCTCTGTCTCTGCGGCCGTCAACACCATGTAGTCTTTTGTCGCTCCCTACATGTTCAACCCTGGCGCTGGCAACTTGAAGGCAAAGATTGGCTTTGTCTTTGGTGCTTTCATGGTCATCTTCGCCGTCATGGCATTCTTCTTTGTCCCTGAGACTCGCATGAGGAGTTACGAGGAACTGGATGAGCTCTTCATGAACAAGGTTCCCTCTCGAGAGTTCCGAAAGACTGTTACTGTTGCTCAGCGACGAGCTGAAGAGGCCTATGCGATCGAGAGTGGTATGAAGGAGAAGACTCAAGATGCTTGATTGGTCTGTGATGGTTAGCTTCTGAAGGATTTTAGATCGCCTCGGTGATCCATCGAACCGTATTGTCATCTTTCGTAATCATTATGGGCTGTTTAGTATTGCAGTTACTTACTCAAACCGAATATTATTTCTCTTCTGTTTATAATTCCTAGTTTTCAATAACTTGTGATAATTGCATGAAGAGGTGATGGCTTTTAGTAACACAATCGTCACTTACGTTCTCTGGTAGACAATAGTGAAACTTGACAGAATCTTTGAAGAACTTCGAGCCTTCAAGGGGAAGATCAAATATCACTAGCTTTCCTAGCAATTCTTTTCCGTCGCCATTGCACGACGCGTCGCGTCACCAGATCACAAGCTTTCGACGCCCATGGGCATGTTTTCGCTCTGCCTTAGCCGGCTTCAGCTAGGGACATCATGGACCTGCTAAGCGAAAGCATCCCGCTGAACCAGTTCCTCGGATTCTGATACCCCGGGATCTTCAAAGTTACCTCGGTCTTGGCCGACAATTAAACCTGTTTTAATGCGATTCATGTTTACTCCAAGCCTCCAACACATGCGTGCCCACCTTGATTGGGAGAAGTGACGATCAATTGAAGCTGCAAGTTTCAGTTGTGGAGTTGGTCATGACTTGGACAGATGAGGGGAACCCTACTAGCACCGGCTTTGAAAGTGCTTATATGGATATCCACTGCGGCTTTAAATAGTGCTGATTGGTTTCTTTTGCCCCAGACTTTCCCCTCATTTTAGTGCTTTTGCCTCAGCTAAAGCGACCCCCATCTACCCTATATGTCTCAAAATATTACCTGCAATCAAGCAATGTAACGGTATCCCATGAGTGTATTAAATTGAATTATCATTTGTCTTTAGTCGCGGTGCCTAGGTAATTTTTTTTTTTTTTTTTTAGGCCCGTTATACATACAAGCTACTATGTCTGACTTGGGCGCCAACATTACGTCGTTGTTCAACGCTGAACTTCATTATTTTAATGTTTCTGCTTGTCTCATCACCATTGCAAATTACATATACTACTCTAAACCATTCATTCTATGTCATAATTTTGAATATCCATGATCATCGCCTGAGTAATACGACCTCGCTCCAAATGCGCATCTCTCGTCGAATCTGCATTGGATCCAGACCAGCCATCGTCTGGCTTGTCCTCAAGAGCTAAAGCATGAGCAATAAGGAACTTGACCATCCATTTGTCAAACCTATAAGACTCTGCACCCATTGACTTGATGCAGTTCTTCTGGAATACGACGAGTCGCTCGATCTATGTGCGGTTAGTAGATATAACAGCACATCGTCCACGTGTCTTACCATTCTCTCCACGCTTGGCCAGTAACTTCGCAGTTGGACTAGTGACTCGAGATTCGAACCAAGCCGACTTCGAGAGTCTTCGAGCTCATGAGGCTCTCCAAATAAGTAGGTATGTAACAAGACTGATGACGACACAATAGTGACATGTCCCACGATATTGTATAGAGCCTCACACCCAGGTACCTCCCGCGAGGCTTTCAACACATCACAGACAATCGCAGCATGCGCTTTGCACGAGTCAGCATACTTTCTCCCATTCCGAGTCGGTGGTCGGCGATGATCGAGGTATTGATAGAACAACAGGCTCCAGTAGTGATGATAGCCCAGGTGAAAGGCCACGAAGACACGACCCAAGCCCCGATTTGCATACGCTGTCAAGTTTTCCATAGAAAACGCCACCTCAGGACCGAGAGCTTCGTCAAAGACACTAAGCTCAGACTCGATTTTCTGAACTGACTCATCCATAAACGCCTCGTTCCATTCGACCGTGTTGGCGAGTTCTTGGTGAAGGTTCTGTATTCGGGCGTATATTTCAACGAGTCTGACCATGTGAGCCCATAGTCCAGGTCTCCAATCGGCATCAGAAACGTCAGCGTCTCCTGCTTTCATATGGTAGAAGACGTATTCTTCGATTTGTCTCCTGGGATAGTTGGTTCGCCATCTGAACTGCGGCGATAGGTTGGAACCTCCACTTGCCCAGGTGTCAATGATGAAGCACGTCCAGAATATCCGTCTCTTGACCTCACGCGTCACACCGTCATCAGCTTCACTTGATACCCCGAGATTCAGAATTTGAGTCATTCGACTGGCGAGTCCTGGCTGAGGTCAGTTGTTATACGGCCAGATCTGCTCTGTGGACGAATATACCAAAGTACAGAGACTCAGCGTCTGCGTTGCTGTCACCGAAGAAGTTATTTCCTACCAAAATGCAGGCCTGGATATTTTCGATACATATATGCTCGAGGTCTTCTTTCAACGCCGTGCATGCTTGCGCGCGATACATCGGCCCGCGGGCGACTATCTCAGGCAGTGAAGCGAACCTGAATTCGTGTTAACTCGTCATCCACCATTACACACAAGGTTTGGGAGTATATGATACCTTGCTGATAAGCCCATCATGGCAAGAAGAACTGGTTTAGAAACAGTCCCATCCGCAACACTAGCTTTGAACGTGGGCTCGTGGAAGAGGCTATGAGGAGAATCGTGTATGTAGCGAAAGTAAAGATTGACCAAGTACATGTACTCATCCTGTGTATGTGATAGAAAAGTAGTTGGTGAATTCATAGCTAGCTGGGACCGGGGAAGCTGTGGCGAATGAATATCTGTTATCGGACATTGTAAATTTCGGTGAAGGCATTGAGAACATGGCGTTGAGCTGCTTGCTCGGTCGCATCTCCGCTTTGCTGTTCGACAGGTTAAGCATGCCTTTGAGGGCCGCATCGTCGTGATCTCATGAGTTAATGGATTGAATATAGATGACGAAATGAAGTGGGGTTGACAAGAAGTCAGATCTGGGATTTCTGAGCCGTGTTAATGCAAGGATAATGAATTGAAGGGATAGAATTGCTGGGGTTGTCATATTTCCAGCCGTCATTCACACCGCTAGCCCTAACTTGGAAGCGATCCACACTTCAGCCGAGGCCGGACATAACAAGCAGTAAGGGATGTTCCTGGCACAATGGTCTTCTCATAGGTCAAATAACAATAATCTTTAATAAAATCCAAGCTATATAATATGTTGGATTCTACGCGATGATAGAACGACCTGATTACTGATAGTACTCATTGTGCGTTAAGTAGTAATTATTAGACAACTCTGGTATCCCATGGGCCATTCTTCACGCTTGTGTCAGAACTATGCCGCCCTTCACTATTGGTTTGTTTATAATAAGTGTGCACTACCTAGAATTTCTCTTGCCCACCAAAGAAAGCCCATAACTACCATCCTATTATAACATTAGACTAAAAAATCCAAATAATGCATTCATTAATAACCGACAAACTATCGCTCTGTCCACTAACTCGAAAAAGACAAGACTGTAGTATGAACTCACATTCCTAGTTGACTGTGGACTTCGTTGTGTTACGTCGTTTTGTGATCAAATGGCACGTTTAATCGACCAGATGATGGTCAACCAAAGAAAACTCAGCCGTTGGACCAGACAGGTTAAAGTCAAATGTGATAGCTTTGTTGACCAGTGCCCGCCGATATGTGTCGGATCTATACATCACGCCTGCAGAGCGACAAGTAGAGAATAGCTCCTCCAACTCTTCAACAATATGATGAACCTGTTGGTAGAAGCCCAGTACGCGAACCGCTCATTTTCAGCCTTGTATACAAATCTCAAGGCAACTTCCTTTAAGCGTATCTGGTTGCCTGGCTTTTGACCCGAGAACCAGCCAAAGCCAAATTTCATAATACTAGCGATCTGGTCAGCTCGGACATTTTCAACAACCTGCAAGAGATTGTTGGCATATTGGATTCGAAGAATAGCAAAGCATTGCGCGTCCTTTAAAAATCAGCGCAGAAGGACCTATTACTATTCGCCATGCGAGAGTGATCCTATGTAATGAGGTCGTAACGAAGCCTTGTGAAATTTTCCAGAGTGTAGGGACTCGATGGCTATTCAACACAATTGGTTTTGGTTTCGCTATTCACTATTGCGTAAATATTTCTCTCAGCTAGTAACAGATATTGATGTAGGTGGGCAAAGGATGACTTAAATTTACAAGTATAAATAATAATAGTTTTACTTAGTTCTAATAAGACAAAATTAGTCTTATAATATTTAATCTTCCTGCTTGGTAATAACCTAAACTTATTTGCATAATTGTAAGCTGAATATATCTAATGAGAGATATTGTCTGAGGTTGTTTAATAAAATTGATGCTATATAACTTATAAGTTTTCTCTTTTCTCCTTTTCCCCGCATCAAACAAGGCGTTGTGATCACGTGGGCTGGTCATCTTATTGGGTTGTTGAGCTGGTGCGGCTGAGCTGCATCTCAGCTTTCAAACCTCCTCATCGCAAAGCAGCCCAGCTGAAATCAATATGTCATTTCAAGCAAAAACTGCTCGACGCAATACCGCACTACGCTCTTCTTGTCAAGACTGCCGTCCTTTTGCCATCGAGTCGATCGACAGAGTCACCAAGATCGCAAAGTCTATACAACTAGGACTTGGCCGTAGCAGCAGAGAGGTTTCTCAATTCTGTAGCACTTTGAGCAGTGTCCTCTGGAGCATCAAATCATATCTACAAAAAATACCCGAGGCTCAAGATGACGGACAGAAGAAGATTGAGAGCCTTTTGAATAACCTTGAGAGGCTCTGTAGTGTATGTATCACATTTCCTTGTCAATATGTGATACTGACAGTCATACTCAGTGGCCTCGTTCACTACCAAAAAGCGGCACCGGAAAAGGCACAAAACGTTGGCCAACCCTCAATGCTCTTCAATATTCCTCTCATACTGACAAGGCAACTGAATGCCTTCGGAGCTTTGCCTCCGCGGATGATACTGTCACCGCTAAAAGCCGAGTTGAACTGTTGAAGAAATTCAGGAACGTTTCCAGTAAGAGCGTGAAGGAACAAATTACAGAAGCCATGGAAACACAGACAAGCGATCAGTCTTCCTCCAAACAGAATATCAACAGCCAGACCTTTGAGCTTGATGACGATATTAAGCGTCTTTATTGGACTTTGCACCAGTATCGTTCATGCGAGCTAGAGGGCTCTCAGCTAAGCATCGCAACTCATATACGATTGAATGGCTACAGAAGCCTCGTTACCGACGAAGCTACGGCCGAATTTGGCGTTCTCTTCTTTGATCACCCTCACATGGGGGAATGCCACTGGCAAGAGGCATGCATCCAGATATGGCAGCCACAGCCTTCAAACGCATCGAAAGTGTAGGCTCAGGGCCCACGTAAGATACAGCTCAACAAGCTTGCTAATTTTACTACAGACGGTTTTTGGGAGACGACAGTGAGCAGCAAGCGCCGTGCCAGCCTCATATAAATCACACGCCTATTACTTGCGCAACCTTCTGTAACCATATTAGTGGACGAAGTCAAGCGCGACTCCTTCTATCTGCTCAAAATGGGGAGTTCTTGCTTCAGGATTACTGCGACATAAGCCGAAACTGGATATCAAGCCAACAGGCAATCCCTTTGGCAACCCTTCTTGACGAGCCGAAGGCGATATTTACGGAAAAGATGAAGGCTATTCTTGCACTTCTCCTTGCCAAGGCAACCGCACAGTTCTATGACTCGGATTTGATAGGCCAAGGGTTCACGAAAGAGAACGTCCAATTCCTTTTTGAGGAGCGAGACCGTATACAAGGAGTGTACGTCAATGAGCCCATGCTGGTTCTTCAGTTCAAAGAGGATGAGAGTGAATTAATACCAGCAGCGATGATACACGACATGCCAAAGATTCTTGCTCTTGGTCTATTACTTCTTCAACTTGAGACAAAAAGATCTATGGAAACATATCGAGAGGACCCGGACCTGTGCCCTCCTGGACCAATGAACATCAATACCGACTATAAAATTGCTGAAAAGCTGCTAGATCCAAATCACCCGTCCTACATTCTCCGAGAGATGGGTCGACTTTCCCCATTTAGGACTGTTCTTCCGATATGTATCAAACCAGGAGAGCTTAAAAGGAAAATGTGCGAAGGTCGCAGCGCTCAGAAAAAGTTGAACACGTCTCTCGATTTGTCCAACGCTTTGCGGTCTGTGATATATAGCGAGATCGTTCTTCCCCTTGAGAAGTGGGTTAGCAACTATGACAAGCCGAACACAGTGAACGTGTTGTATAAGTCAGTACAAAGGAGGTCCGCAGCAGTACCACGAACCATCAAGGCTCCGCAGATTGCGTCTCGACCAGAAGCCCACTCAGTGGCTATGAGCAGTGACTTCAACCAGGACAACCAGTAATTATTATTGCCTCTATTCTATACAAGGTTACATGTGCTAACTGGGTGTAGGAAACGTCAACTGTCACAACAATGGTTCGAAAACTACGACCGACTGAAAGAGATCCTCCAACCGGAAAACGGTGAGACTGGAGCTGGGTATCAGCGGGTGAAGATTGCCGTCTTGGATACTGGTATCAACTCGGATGACCATGACTATTACCGCGACTTCGGAATTATAGAGGAGTATAAAGACTACGTAGACAACAAACAAACCGGTCCGAATGACGAAACTGGCCACGGGTCTTCTGCTGTGTCTCTCCTCATCAAGACATGCCCCAACGCAAGTTTGTACTTGGCGAGGGTGCTGAAGACAAACAACCCAACACGTGCAGAGGTTGAGAACGTGGTGAACGCAATCGACTGGGCTACCAGCCACGAAGTCAACATAATCACCATGGCCCTCGGCTTCAGGCCATACCAACCCGAAATCGCCAAAGCAATCGCTAGAGCTCGTACGAAGCAAATCCTCATCTTCTCAGCTGCGTCCAACTCACAAAACATGGAGCGGATCTACTACCCCGCCAAAGACCACCATCAAGTCTTCGGAATCTTCTCAACCAATGCTGGCAACCGCGAGTCAAGAGACTTGAACCCGTCTCCTGATGACAGGCAACACAGTCTGGCTATCTTTGGCGAAGGTGTCGAGATCGCAGAGGATAAACCTCTGTTGAGTGGGACCTCATACTCTACGTCTATTGCAGCTGGTCTAGCAGGCATGCTACTAGACTTTTCACGGCAGGAGACAGACAAAAGAGATGTACCTGATGTCTCGATGCTAAAGCATATGGATGTGATGATGAAGGTATTCCTGGAAATGGCTAGAGAAAGTAGCGACGGGAGGTACAAATGCATCCGGCCTTGGGATCTTTTAAAGAGCGGGACGGACGTACATCGGGCGGAGCAGCGTAAATGGATCCGAGGAACTATCGAAAGGCTGATAGACAGGACTTAACAATCACGATGAGTTTATTGGCCAATAGCCAGCGGACAGTAAGCTATCGTTCAGCTGGGCGGCAACGCCAGAACTGAATCTGTGTCGGCCGATAAAAAAAGCCCGAGCCTTGTGAAGATCAGTTCTTGGCGCTGCATGCTCTAGCTTCATGTAGAGAAATTGTGCGCTCTGTTGCTGACAAGTCCACCTGCATGACGATTATGTCATGGAAATCGGCACACAAGACCTTATTGCTGCCCCAAATCTCTGAACAAAGCCTTATATGCAAGGCACAACTTCAAAGAGAGACATGATTTCCCAATTTGTAATAACTTAACAAACCTTTGTAATGATCACGATACGCTTGTCGAGGGTTTAATAAGTGCCAACTCCGGAATGAGGATCTCGATATTGATGCAAGCTGAGTTTCTATCTGGATGTCGCAATCTCAGATTGCCGAGTTAGAATATGACAAAAGCTATAAAAGGGCCGTATAGCTCTGCTATAATGGAAGATCTTATAACATCAACCCACACGAACATACTACTACACAACCCATTCGCTCAATACCATCAAGATGAGGGCCAGCCTTTCCCTACTCGCATTGTCGTCCGTGTCTGTTTTCTCGATATTTACCCCTCCAGTTCGACCTCAGTTACCTCCTGATAATGCAAACCTCACTCTCAATGGAGCAGTAAGTCCACATCCAATTTGTACCGCCTACTGTACTAATACACACCAGATCGATTGGTACCCTCTCAACTTCAACATCTCAGACTCTCAGCACAAGGGATGGACTCAAATTGATGGCTCCTTCTGGATCAACGCGTTTCTTCATGGTTCCAACGGTCACGATTACTATATAGCTTCGCACGCCATGAGCTATGCCTCTGATATCAAGGGCTCGAAGCCTGTCTATCGGGCATCGATTCTTGATTTGACTGATCCCACTTCGTTCCATAAATATGATCGAATTGCCCCGGAAAACACTACTTTCTGGGACGATGATGGCAACTTTCGCGCTACCTTTGAACACTACGGAATGGAAACTATTGATGAAAACCCTTTACATGGTCTTCATACGTATAGTTCCGTGGAGGGCGTCGAGTTCGACTTTAACTTCTACTTCTCATCTCCAGTTCTCCTCAACGCGGCTTTGGGATCTTACCAAGTTGGTGGAGCTCTTGGCTGGGAATGGTCAGTTCCACGAGGACGGACCGAAGGCTGGTTCAAAGTCGATGGCAAAAAGATTGATATTGTCGCCGAAAAGTCCTTCGCCTGGTATGACAGACAGTTTGGATCCCTGCAAGACTCTTTCGACTGGATTGCGATGCATTTCGAAGAGTCAGACTGGTTGGACATCTCAATCATGTGTGCTTGGAAATGGGATGATCGCGTGGATGGCCAAAAGATGTTCGGCACAGTGAGAAGTGCTATAAACGGTCGGGATTCTGTGGTGCCTATCAATTTGACAGCATCAACTACAAATGTCTGGGTCTCCCCTGATTCCGGCATCGAGTATCCCCAGGAGTTCACCGTCCAGTGGGAGGATGTCGAAATCCTGGTCACAAGCCCTAGGCCCGATCAGGTTATTGAGGCTGATGAGGATACTGGGTTTCCTTCACAGTTCAGCGGTTATGTGAACTTGGTCGTTACCAAAGCAGGGCATAAACCAGCCAGAGGATTTGGTGCAGTCGATCGCATGAAGATTGAGTAGTCTCTACGACATCTAGAAACAAACCGCCGCGATGTTTGGCTAGCCAAGATCGACAGGGGCGAATCATGTCGGCCAGATATAGGGATAACTTTAAGATTAGGAAATGGTCTGAGTGGTCGTCAGGGACTTTGGGAACCTAACTACAGGATGATAGCTCAGCCATTTTCTCACAATAGAAATTTGAGCATTATCCTAAAGTAAATCTCAACCCTTCACAAGTAGACTGTTATTGTAGCTAGAAATAATTTAGAGTACATTCAATAATAAGACATTAAGTATTACTTGTGTAAAATTAGATCATAATAAGACATGCTGATGCAGATATATAAAGGATGTTCCATCGGGCTCCATGGCATCATTTGTCATGAAGAATACTACCGAGATCCCCTTAATGAATCATGCCGGAGTCCACAAGCAACAGGAAATGCCTGTCCGGAGAAGTCGTGAGTCTTAGTACCACTGGGAGTCTTGACCGCAAACTCAAACATAGAAACAGCATTCTTGTTGCCCATGACATTGCGCACAGGGTAGTGGCGACCTTCGATAAGATCAACATTTCCGCACTGAGTAGGGTTGTTGAAGTGATAACCAGTAGCAGTAAGGACAAGACCAGGGGCATTTGGATCAGCCTCGCCGGTTCCGCACTCAAAAGCGTTGCCCTGACCAAAGTAAAGAGTGTTGGCGTTATCAGCGGTAACGCAAAGCTCGAAGGTTCCAGTCTCAGGGGCGCGGTAGTAACCAGTGTAAACAAGGGTAAAGTTGTTGGCATCGACCTTGATTCCACCAGCGAGAGTTCGGTGATACCCAACATACCAAGCCTTTCCAGCGTAGGCGCTATCAGGGAAAATTTGAGGGTAAACATCGAGGTCTTGCATGTAGTCCTGAGCGAAGTATGTCTCGCTTGTCATTGAAGAGTCTAGAGGGGTGAGGTGGTCGGTGATATAGTATGAAGGAGGAACGGACATCTCATCGTTACCGTAGCCGCGCTCGAAGACATTTTTGTAGTAGTCGACATTGAAGCCGGCAGCTTGGCATCCGGGTTGGACGGGGCAGGGAGTGGGAGTAGGAGCACCGGAAGTGGTGGCAACGGAGGTAGCGGCAGAGGTAGTAGTATAGGTAGTAGTAGGAGCTTGAATCTCTGTCGAGGTGGTCTCGTCTGTACTGATCTGAACCGTAGTGGTATCAACAGTGCTAGTCTCAGCTGAAGTGGTAGGTTGAGAGACTGACCCAGTACTTTGAGTTTATCAGTACACAATCTTAACTTGGTGATATGGGAAATGCCATACCTGGATGCACTGGTGGTTACAGCAGTGCTGGAGATAATAGATGAGGGTGCGTGAGGCTTGCAGGGGCCGGCCTGGGCAAAGCCAAGCACGCCGCTCAAGGTAAGAAGAGTTTGAGATGCTCGCATTGTGGATGGATTTGGTAAAAGATAATAGTTAAATGAACGATATGTGAATGAATGACACTGAAAATTAATGAGTAACGTTCACAGAACAGTGAGTAAAGAATGGACGGTAGGATCAAAGGAGTGCAGTCAAAGGGAGTGAATAGATAGTACAGAAATCAGAACCAAGGGATAGGGCTAAGGATATAAAGTATTTATATCGCTTCTTTTCTCATCCTCTCTACCAACCATATATCCTCTTATCGATAAGTTTTATCATCTGTTTCATTTCACAAACCCCTGCACCGGACCGATAAATCAGGTCAGATCCACCGATCTCGCGATGTTCTAGTGTGACGCCAACAACTGTCACCGTGAAGCCACCGTTTTAGGAGCTGAAAACAGTCTAACGTCAGACGCTATTTCTCATGAATGACCTCAACTAGGTGTAGTGGACCAATTTTTCGTATATTTTTAATTGACAACTTTCCACCGGTCACGTATGGTATGATGAAACACTCGCCTCACGGCTTCAGCGGGAGACCCGTCTCCGCTCCGCTAAAGGCTTGGATGGCAGGCGATTCGCTTAGAAGCGAATTTTCGGTGTTAGTGACCAAAAGGGTAATCTTATAGCCGGGCCACCAGACATCGACGAATGTTGAGAGTTAAGATTAACACAAAACCTTGCTTTCCAACACTAGAGTAGTATCGAACAGATCGGCATCTATGGCTTGGTGTTGTTAACTTGTGGCCGCGATCCGTTTTTATTTCATGCCTTGGTGTTCTGTGCTGTCCAACCTCTTAACTATCTATGGCCCAGGAGGCTAGTGGTTGAGCAACATCTTCTCACCGACGCCTAGAAGACCAGATAACTGAAGGAAAATCTCAGGAAATATAAGATATGTTACTTTTGTCCGTCATGTCCATTTTCAATAGTAGAAAAGTTGGTCAGTGTGCAGGGTAGCTAAAACGCAGCAAACTATTATTTGCGAAGAAATACTGTCCCAATAATCCACTCGTCTTTTCTTTCTACAGCTATTTGTCCTTAGATACAAAAGTTGGCCATAAGGTGAATTTGAGAATTAAGGAAGTTTTTGCAGCTGCTTGTCAAACATAGGCGTCGGAGTGAATTGATGATGATTCAGTTTAATTTCCACAGGCTTCTCCGCATTTGCCGGTTCAAAGCGCCATTAAAAATTTGTTTCTCCTGAAATGAGCTACATTAGACACTTCAGGTGTGGCAGATGCAAGGGGATTGTTTCCGATTCCTTAGAACTAACAGCCAGTCATTGTTAAGAATGTGAAGCAATATATGGGGCTATGGCATTCCATCCCACTGTTCAAGGACCAATAATATAGTCGAAACCTCTCATATCAGATCATTTGATTTGTCCGTTAATCGGAACTTAATGTAAATTAAAGATCCCAGGAATGCCTCTTAGGTTATTGGGCAAGTTGTGAGACAATTACAGGAACGAAGAAGCTTATGAAATGTATGCCAGTACTTGATCAACCACAAATCTGGCCACAAAGATCCATAACAACACAATACCTTAATAACTACCTGCAGTAACATTGCATCCGCCAATTCACAGTTGCGATATTTTTAAACGAGGTTCTCTATCTAATGTCTGTCTCAAGCTGAAACTTGGCACCCTTGAAGTTTGCTAGCTACGGTGTGCTTCCTTGCTGTGAGACAGGCCCGAATAGAGCCGGTAGAACTACCTGTGGACTACAATTTCTATCCTTCTTCGATCTCGTGCACAACACAGATCAGAATTACTAGAAATTCGGTGGGGAGCCGAGCACTAGAGCTTCCGATCGTTCTTCAAAAGTCAACGATCGTTTTGCCCTTAAAGAATTCCACCATGCCTTCCAGAAATGGCAACGAGCTTTCATCGGAGCCCCTACAACAAAGCCAAGTTGGCGGTAGGTACCGACCTGGCAGCTCATCATCAGTTTCTAAGGGATGACCTAACAGCACTAGAACTGCCAGACGGGGACACAATCAATCTGGAGCAAATATTAGAATGCTATCAAGGAGACAAAGATTGCACAGGTCCAGCTGTGAGTTCTGATGTAACCACCTTACATCATCCAGGCCCGATGAATCGATCTGAGGGCGCTTCAGAACTGCCCCCTGTATCTTCGCGTAGTCAGTCACGAGAATCTTCCACTCGAGAGCATGGCCTTCCAAACGGATCGAGCGACAGATTATCACGGATCATTCCTATCCATACAACAACGCAGCTTCAGGAACTGCCACTGGTCTTCGCTGTCGAAGTCTCTAGTACAAGCGAGAGAGTCTTCCAGCAAGAAAAGAACGCAGTCTCATACCTGACGTCAAAGCTTGAGCCTACTAAGCTAGCAAGTCAGTCTTATATCCTGCCCTGGGATCGTCGAGCTCACGACCCAGTGCCTGCACAACTGGTTGAGAATCTCGAACACAGCTTTGGTTCAGATCCATCGACCATTTTCGAAAATCGCCTAGGTCGAAACTGCCTTGAACTGTCAAAGGTCTGGTTTCTCATGACGGACGGTGTGATCGAAGAGGAACGTACAACTGCCTTTGCGAATAATATTGCCGAAGCAGGACTACATGGCACTCCGTCTGTTATAATCGTATTTGGAAACAGGTCTCGTCCTCCGTCTCGAAGTAAACTCTCAATCGGCATGTCTACCTGCGTAGCATCGCTACATTGTGCAGTCCTTTTTCACGATGTATGGAGTGGCGAGCTGTTCGTCACTCAAGCCAAAGGGTGTTTCGCTAGTTTGCTTCCGAAGGGTTCTTACTTCAAGTGGTTCAGTAGAACGAAATGGAACGACTTTCCCCGGACTTCCTATGACAAGTTGCTGAGGGTCTGTGTTCCCGAGCCAATTCGACTCTCGAAAGATCAAGTGGCCTTGCCCTACGGCAAAATATTCGATATGAAATCCATCTACAACGACTGCATGTCCGATCAGGATAAGCTTCAACTGGTATCAAACAACTCTGCCCTCGATACGATCATGGTAGTTGCAAAAACCAGAGGAGAAGGTTTCTTGGTGAAACTGTGGATTGAGAGCCTTCGCAGAACAACGACAAGAAAAGACATCAGCATAGAGCGAGACGACGTCGACTCCCGAGGGAAAGTCGTCATGACATTCTTATTGATGGCAGCTGAACAAGAGCTCAAAGCACAAAATACTCGACACAAAGACGTTTGGTCCTGTTTGACATCTGTCACCTCTCCGCGTTGGTCCAGATGCATGCAAATGCATGTCCCCAGCCACTTAGAGTTTTATCGCGAGTCAGTTCGTCTTCAAAACAAGAAGAACTGGTGCAACTTTGAAGCCAAGATGGAAATGGAACGGGCAGCATTTCGACGCGTGACCAAAGGACTACAAGAGGTCCAGTCAGCGATAGGGGTACTTGATAAACCTTTGTCAGGTGGTCAAAGTCTCGCTCGGGCTGATACTTTTTGGTATCCCACCAGTGGAATAAAGGCTAGCAGAGACAACAAGAAGCTTTTGATATCTGTTAAACCAAGCGAGTTGGACAAAGAAGATGCCGATAAGGCGCTGTTCCTCCCTGGTTTCAGAGGCAGTCGGAAGCCTGAGAAAACAGCACGATCAAGAGCATATGCCACTTGTGCTATATGTCGAGAACCCAATTCAATTCAGGTATTGCTGCTACAAAGCAGCCCAGAGGACAACAGAACGTCGGACTTGCCACTACCCAATCAAAGCCTGGAAGTCAATCATCCCTTGGCCCTAGGAGACCTCCCAGAGCTCGATATTATTCATCCAATCGCATGTTGCGACGGCTGCGCTTTTCTCCTTCTAAAGGTTGACAAGCTATACACGCGTCCTCACAAGATCACTGCGGCTCTGCCACTTGTAACACTCCAAGAAAAACAGAACCGAAGACTGTGGAGATCAAAATTGGCCGAGATTTACAGACACCGATTCCATGAGAGCACTGTCTTGTCCATCTTCCTCGCAACAATCTGCACCAAGATTGAAAACGTCCAGAGTCTGACACAATCCAAATGTCTCAAGTGGTGCAGAGACGAACTTTCCAAGCTCCCAGGGATCCCTATACCCAAGAGTGCTAGTCCGAAGCTTGTCACTAGTCTTCCATCAGCAGTCGACAATATGGTTCCGCCACAACAGGTAGCCTTTTTTGCATGCTTAGGCAACAAGTTTTATTTAAAGGCAGTTCTCACGCAACCTATTGAGGGATTTGTCGTCCTCGTTCAGCTAGCGGCATCGATGCGTGTTGTTAAGCCAGAGTCTATACGATACCTCGTTTGGAAGCGGCTACTTTGCCATTTTATAGAACAACATTTGCTTTTACGAAGCAATTTTGGAGTCGAATACGCGAATAGAATATTGCGATGTCACACACCTACCTTTGTCTTCCAATCAAAGGCATCATGGCAAATTCGTGATAGCTCTTCCAAAGCGTCTAACATCGATATCACTAACTTCTTTGGTCAATACCTACCTCGTCCCACCTAATTCGAACATAGTATCACAACTCTTTCGAATACCATGTTTCGGGGATATATACAGCACAACTGAGTATAACGCAGCGATAGCAGTCT
The DNA here is from genome assembly GCA_012932025.1 of Fusarium austroafricanum. Lineage (NCBI taxonomy): Eukaryota > Fungi > Ascomycota > Sordariomycetes > Hypocreales > Nectriaceae > Fusarium > Fusarium austroafricanum. The sequence goes on along the minus strand of JAADJG010000342.1, from coordinate 79,920 downwards.
TTCTCCATATGCTGGCAAGCATCCCATATAGTAATGAGGAAGCAATGGGTGTTCTAGAGGAGCTGCAGGGTGTTGCAAACAAACTTCGCAATGTCGGAGAGGATATGAGAAACGTTTTCGAGGATGCAGTGTCAGTTGATGAACCTGGAGCAGCTTATGTCATTGCTCACTTGGAGTCTTGGCTGAAGTACATTGTGTCAAGAAATTGAGGACCTCACGAATGGAACCCGGAGAAATTGTTTTATAATATTAATTTTATTTTATTTTAATGAGAAGAAGGACCTTAGAGTGGTATTGATGACCGAAAATTATGGACTATAAGTGGCCCCTCATTGAGGACGGAGCGCAGTCCTCTCCGAGTCACTCCATCGACCTTGGATATACTGTCGCACGGTCTTCCCCCAGAATGCCGCAGGTACAGCCATAGCTCCCAGCACAAGTATAAGAACCGAGATGAGAATAGTCGGTTCCAGAACATTGTCTTGCTCAATCCATGGAGCAATTCCTGTACCAATCCCAAAGCCAACCATGTTTCCTGTAAAGAGCTGAACAGCTAATGCTGCTGCTGCCCATCGTGGAAATGCCTCAGTAATCCACAAGGTAAAAGCGACGTTTCCTGTTAGATAGCTGATGATGCTGATAGCTGAGGTGACAAAGATCCAGTTATTGTTCCACTTGTAGGCGATTGCGAGGCCATTGAGTATTACGCTTGCGAATCCAGCAGTAACAGGGATTGCAAAGAGAGTCAGGTACACCTCAGCGTGTCGAATACCTCCTCTTTTGAACGAATTGTACCAGGTGAACCAAGCAGCCAGAGGACCAGTGGCTGGGAATGCCAAAAGGGAACCAATGATGCCACTTATCCCAAGCAGCATATTTGTGGAGTCGGCCGCTTTGGCCCCATATATGTCGATAAGATCGGTCGGTTGAGTCAAGTTGAGTAATATGATGCCACTGAGAATGACACCTGCGAGGAGAGACACCCAAAATGTAAGTGGGTTAAGGATGCACAGAACCATCTGTCCATATGTCGCTAGCATGGACTCCCACTTGGTCCCAGGTGCTCTTGTGACTTTGAAGTGAGACCAGAACGACCAAACTATCGGAACATCTGGTAATGGCTTTTCTTTCCTGATGTCCTCAACCTCATCCCATCCTCCGTAAACTTGCACCCCTTCTGAGCTGCTCTGAACAAGTACGCGTCCGTCAAGCGCAACAGGAGGTCGTAGGAAGTATGTTTCCGGAACGCAGACAAGGACCAGGATGAATGCGAGTATGCAAGGCGCCAGCCAGACTTTATATACACATCGCCAGTCTTTGGTCGGGTCTATTGTCAACGGTACGATCAGAAGAGAGAGCTTGATCAAAGCGCATCCCAAACACCAGAAGAGTGAGAGGGCGGTTGGACGTTCGTGGATAAAGGTCGCATCGATTGTTGTAAGTATGAACTGGAAAATGTTAGCGCACGCGTGATAAGAGTGCATATCGCCTTACCATTCCACTTGCTGAACCACCAGCCAATGCTTGTAAGCTGACAGCGACAAGCAACTCATAAAAGGTTCCAGCATAGCCAGCCCATAGTGTCGATAGTGTCGTGATCATAGCTGCACCGACGAGGACAGGCCTTCGACCAACAGCTGTCGACAGTGGAATGCCGATTAGGTAACCCAGTCCCGTGAACAGGGTCATGGCGGAAGACAATGACTGAACCTGAAAAGGGCCCATTTCTTTGTCTTTAAACTCATTGTGGATTGCTATCAATAGGAGACCAGGTAAATTAAGTTCGAACGCAGACGCAATAGAAAAGCTCAGAAGTGCCAAGAATGCCAAAAGCCGCTTCGACCATGACCAAGTAAGTGGATCGCGGTAGGACCTGCTGGGAATCGGAAGACGGAGGACGCGACCGTTTGAAGAGACAAAGAAAACACTGCCAGCAGTGGGAAGGGGCTCGCATTTAGCGTTGATAGAGCTTGCCGGCGACGCCATTATACACGCGCAAACAAAGGAAAAGAGGGTGGGTCAATATTAATCTATCTCATTGAGATGAGATCAGATAGAAAAAAAAAAAGTCTCAATCCCAGACAAAGAATGGGGAAAACGAAAGATTTATTCACCAGCCAAGCTCGTCAATCTTGATGGACGGGGTAAGACCCTTGGAAAGTGTAACGAAACAAAGTTTCGGGTTGCCGGACGATTGTTGCGTCTAAGCTCAACGTCGTAATTAGCCAGCGGCCGTGTTTGAGAGTTGAGACTAGCGTGGGGCACAGTTATTGGACCTCATAAATTTGACTTTTTCTTAACTGTAGCGAGACAGGGACTAATAGATTCCATATCGCAAGGGTTATAGAGTTTTGATGCCCAATGACGAATGAAATTACTTCCTTAGAGTCCTCGCAAGTTACCGAAGTTGAGGCTCGGAGGCTGTGCCGATAATATATTAACTGCCGACGGATAAATGTCACTTAGGGAAGGTCGTTGGCTGACCGTTAGTTTCAGGCCGTTGAGCGCGAGCGCGGGTGGCGTTCAACTTCAACGGGCGCTATAAGGTTATCAAATACTGTATCCGGCTGACACTTGGTCTGTTTTGCAATTGACTTTGCCAATCCTGCAAAAGGTGGCTTAAGCTATCACGCGTCAAGATTTTTCGTATTGTGCACAATAGGAGAAATCTCTGGAACCAACATGCGGCCGTAAAAAATTCTGAGGAGCCCCGCCAAGACATCAACGGCCAGCGGATGAAACGGAGATTACCCACTGTACGTTTCGTAATGCCGCCAACAAACAGTCGCTGTTACGTCGAGCATTGCTTCTTTGGGCAGTTGTTTACGCTGCTTGGCATTTTCTATATAACGGTTGATATAGTTTCACAACGCCGTTCTGTCCAGAACCTTTTCTATATTATGGTTGTCTCAACTTGTCTGCCTCGGCTGGAAGTCTGGCAGGCTCGGCAGTTGAACTTTTTCTACTTAATAATTCATGTCAATGCATATATTGATCTAAACAGTATTCTATGAATTCTCGCTGATGACGCAAGGATTGCTTTTCTATAACAATAGTTGATATAGTCGCATCGCCTCGTGGGCTCACAACTTCTATGTAAGAAGATGTAGTAGGAGGCTATACAATACAATAAAGAATATAGCTTATTCTACAACACAAGCATGTGATAAGGGCTTCCAAAGTAGTCAATTGAATATCAAATGCTCATTTAGGAAAAGTCTTAAAGGCAAGGTATAAATACCCTGCCTTGTTCCGCCCTTAAAAAGTCCACTACAGGGTTCAGAACTTATTCTATGTCATGGTCATCTGACTCAACTTGCATTTTACATGGACCAAAGTAAGTTTGTTAGGCTCGGGATTTCGAGCTGCCGATATAGTGAGGTGACATTCTTCCGTCTGATGATAAATAACCATACGCGTATTAATCCAGCCCCATTTTTGGAATTCTGTCCTATAACCCAACCAATCTAAGCGGCTGATGCAAAGTGCTCACTGTTCAGCCTAATACTCTCCTCCAAAGATATAAAGCCCCGTTCTCCTAGTGCCTGTAGAAGCTGTATAGCCCTTAATCTCGGCTTTTCGACATCTGCCAAATATTGCATGGATTGGAAATTCTTGACAAAATTCCTGTTGGAATTCTGTTCTCGTAAAATAACCAAAATTTGATCGAGGTTCCACGTCTCGGCCCATGGGAAGATCCTCTCTCCCTGGACATCAGTGAGCAGGGTTCCTGCAACATGAAGCTTGGCATCGTCTTGCACGTCAATAAAATATTCTAAGCAAGATCGTCAGTCATGCTAGTTGAAGTTAGGAAGTTGAGTTTTTGCATACGAGGAGAAGCATTTTTCAACAGCTCTAGGCTTGTGCCATTCCAGAGAGTTTGGATGAAGCTGGAAGTAGATGGGTATCCTTGGTTAATAGGATCAAGGCTCTTACCGAAGTTGGTGCTGGGAAGTACTGCAATATGTCAGCTCAGATGTATATCGAGTGGTGAAATGCGGCTTCGTACCTGTATTCACGACCAAGTCTGAGCGACGTGTTGCATTGTTATGATAGAAATCCCAAACAGCCCGCTCAGCCTCAACCTTACTGGCCGCATATGCGACATACCATTCTGGGGCTGAGGAGGAGCTGCGCATGATTGAGAGAGCTTTATCGTTCCAAGTATCCTTTGTGATCACAACACCCGACACTTCAGGCTCGGGAAAAACTGCCGCTGTTGATGAACTTGTGTACACAAAGCGCTTGACGCTCGGTTGTTTGTTGGCTGCAGACAGGGCGTTCAGGGCGCTAGCGACTGCATCGGGTATCATGGTTTCCGTGCCTGAGTCTAAACCTAAAGGTGAAGCAACATGCACGACTGCCGAAACGCCTAGCAAGGGATTAGCACGAGAACAACATCATTCATATTAGACAGCTAACCTTTCATAACCTCGTCAAATGCATCAGGCGATGTCAAATCGGCGACAGGCCAGAGCGCAAATTTATGTTGACCATATTGTTGCTCGAAAAGGTGTTTGATCCAAGCGGCCTTGGAAACATTGCGGGCTGTTCCACGTACAATGTATCCGCGCTCAAGGAATTCGTTGGCGACATGGGACCCAATGAAGCCATTGACACCTGTGACGAGAATAGTCGATCCCTTGGGGATGGCAAGTGAAGTATCAGAAATTGATGGCATGTTTTCTAGGCCGAGAATATTAATGTATTGTTGAGAGTTGCGTTTATTAAATGAATGAATTTCTGTAGGTAATGGAATATGACAGCCTTTTTATATAGGTCTGGTCTAATGTTTACATTCAAGTTCTAATATCTTACACGACGCCCTTTTAAGCCAATTACTAAGTCGGCTTTTGACATAAATTCCATGAAATGACGCTCGGCATTTAATCGTGTTTATGAATCCCGAGGCGGGTCCACTAATAGCGCATCCATGGCGCCTATTGGTTAACCTATCAAGCATAACGATTGAGTCTTGCCCATTTGAGCTTAGCTTTCAGCCACGAAATCACTTCGGATATCCGTTGCTTTCCCATGGCTTATTAACCGCTACCCTACAATAACCGGAGGCTGTCTTAATTACTCACTCATACTAGCTGATCATTCACAATTTTACAAGATCTCGATTTCCTTACTTAGATATGTAGCGGACGTATGGCCAAATATTCACTCTTCCAGGAAGTTTTAATCGTGTTAAGCAAATTGATCAATTGCAGGCGAGACTAAGAAATTCTTCGCCAGTCTACCAATGCTTATTTTCTTCGACATAATGCCCGAACTGAATGGTCTCTGCTGCATAACAACTTGCTTACAGGTTCGTAGCAAAGCCCAGCTCGTAAGCAAATCCAAGGCAGATCTTAGAGAACTCCAGAACGTGGTTAAAGTCGACAGTGTCAATCGTATCAGAGGTGGAGTGGATATAAGGGCTGCTGTTCTCAAAAATAGCCTCCATCGCCATACACGAAGGGAAACCTTGACGGGTAGCAGAAGCATGGTCAGAACAACCATAGCCACACTTGGACTCGATGGTAGGAAGCTTGGAGTACTATTTCAAATTAGTTTTAACCATATGAAAAAGGGTTAGAGACTTACAGCAGCAACAACCTTCTTGAGGAAGGCGGACAATCCAGCGTCAACGTTATCAGTGAGAATTCCAACGTGCTCCTGACTTCCGGGCTTGACATAGCCAGTCATGTCTTGGTTGAGCATAGCCTTGACTTGACGTCCGTCGCGCTTGTATTGCTGGAAGATAGCACCACTGCCGAGAAGACCGCCCTCTTCACCAGCGTACCAGTGGAACTCAATAGTGTTGGGAGCCTGGCCGGATGAAACTTTTGAGTCGGAAAGAAGGACTCGGAAAGCCTCAAGGATAGTGACAGTTCCGGTGCCGTCGTCATCTACGATTATCAGTCATTGCTCAACTATGCTGAGTGATGGACTTACCAGCACCGGGAGACCTTCCGGTGTCAGGGCTTCGAGAGTTAACAGAGTCCTGGTGAGCGCCAACAACAATGGTAGCGGCGCTCTTTCCAGTGATAGTAGCAATAATGCTAGGCTGTCGGAAAGCCGAGTGCGCAAACTTTGCGACCTTGACGTTCTTTGCTCCACTGGCAGTGATGACGGACTGAATTTGTCCAAAGAGCCACTCAGCAGACTGCTGTCCGTAGGTAGACTTGTAGTACCTGTTCTGGAACTTGGTGAACTCGGTCAATGTGCTCTTCATGTTAGTCTGGCTGAGCTTGGGAATCAGAGCTTTGACGGCGGTTGTCTGAGCGACTGCGCCGGGGAAGCTGGCGAGGAATTGAAGGCTGAAACCGGGGTCATCGAGGTCGGTGATATCGATGAACGTTGTGCCGCCCTATAATAGTTAGATACATATCCGGTTGAATCAATGTAATGAATGCAACTCACAGCCCTCAATTCCAGCTTTTCCTTTTCGGTGACGGTGCGAACATCGCCAGGTCCAAGCTCAATCTTGAAGAGAGGTTCAGCCTTGCGAGGGTCAATAGCAGCGGCATTTGACAGCCCGACAAGGGCTGCGAGAGCAAGAGTAGCACGCATGATAATAAGAACCGAAGACGTAGAACCAGACTTGGGTGAGACAGAAGCTGAAGTTACTCAAGGTAGAGCTTGGCTGGAGACCAAAAATGTGCCGATCATGGCGATCGTCAATTATATAGAAAAAAGCTCGCGTTCCTCCGAGGCTATGTTAGGAAGGAGCTGTATCCCAGAGCACATCGCGCGTCATAATCCGACTCCGTACTTGATTGTGGCAGGAGATATATTGCACCAGTGAAACCAAGAGGTCACACGAACTTCATAAGTTCCTAGTGACGCGATTCTCAGATTAAGCATAAGTTCTGGGGACCTTCCACAAACTAACCATATGCCGAGAGATAGTTACTGAGATATTAACGTGAGGTTGCACTAGACGGCCCGCTTGTGCATCGGCATAACTCTTTGTGGCAGGTCGCTAACGTTGGGAGGTACTTTGTGAATTCTTGGCGTCCGAGCGGGGGTTGGAACGTGGTTATGCGGACTATTTGGCGGTAAGCAGTGGATTTTGTTGGATGATAGATAATGCATTTGTTTAAATAAAACGAAAGTGGAAGTTCGATATTTATTAAGCTTATCATAGTCCCTACTGTAGCGCAGGAAGGATAAACCAGCCATATTCTAAAGACAGGTTTGCAGGTTTATCACTCGGACTTTTGTTTATGCCGGGACATCATCAGGTGGTGTGATGCCTATGCCTATACAGTGGGACTATTGAAGAATTCATAGGATTATACGCGTCACTTGAACTTCTTTTACGCATCGCATGCCAGGGTTATGAGTCTAGTATAGTAGTGAAAAGCTTCAAAATAACGCGTACTTCACTGGGCAGGGTCTTCTTATAGAATAATAACGTATCAATTTGAACAAATACATATAAATACACATATCCACCAGCAAGCTGTACCACTGCTACTCTTCACTTCATCATTCTCCCTATGGAGTTTGCCCCAAGAACATATTGGCGAAGCTTTTTGTTAACCAGTGACTTGGCGCCGGACTATCCTCATCAGGAACGATATCAGAAACAGAAACATGTGCGGATTTGGCTGGCGTGACTGGTGGAAAGGCGCCGGGCATTACGATTTCCGCGTGTCTCCTGTAAGCTGGTGTGTCAATGCTTGAAGATTCAATTGAAGGCAGGATGTTGTCGTCATCCGCATCTTCAGATGTGAGGCTCAGTTGAGGTATAATTTCAGGTGGTGGTTGGAGGAATTTGCTCGCGCTTTCTCGTCTCTTGGCCCCCCCGGCTGTCGCGATCGCCCTGGACATTTGGGCAGGTGAAGCGACTGGCTGTACTCTGGACCTTGCGCCAGGAGTTGGGCTTGTTGGAGTACATGGCCGTGAAACGCTTCGTGCTCGCAAACGAGGGCTTCGTCGCGGATCAGTCTTTGGAGGTGATAGTATAGAATCAGGACTTAAACAGCCCTTGGTCTGTGGAGGTTGTTCGCTGGCTGCGCGTCCCCTTCTGCGCGAGGATTTAGAGGATGAAACTTGTAGGTTCTTGGGGGGCGACAGCTCAAGCTTTTCGTCCATAATTTCGTGCGCATGTTTAACGAATGTGTCGCAGAGTTCCATTAGCCTCAGATTGACCTCTTGGTCCAGATTAGTATCTTCAGGGCCTGGCTGTCCATCCAGAGCGCGCTGAATAAGTCGAAGTGCACTTCTCGAGAGCTCCATTCTCTGTTGGCTAGAGGGAGAGTGAGCGAACCTCCATTGATCAATATATGTGGTGATCAACGGCTTGAAAACTCGCGTTGCCCATGTGTGGATGTTTTCGAGTATAAGTCGGAACTCGATAATATCATCAGGTTCAGTCATATCTCCATCCCAAATACATTGCATCATCTACCAAGAATTATAAACTTAACTCAGCCCCGGATTCCTAAATCTGTACTTACATAAGCTGAATCGTGTCGTTGGAACTGCCGTTTGTCGTAGGCGTGGTCGTAATATGGGAAAAAGTCTTTGATATAATACGTTATCCAGACCTTGACTTCGGGTCCAACTGTGGTCACAGCTGGAATTGGAGGGAAATGGGCCTCTCTAGCCAACTCAAGAGTATACTTCGCGGCGATCTGGTTCAACCTGACGGCACATCCGCTACCATTGACTGCTTGGCAGTAAGCTGTCTCCCTCAATTTCTCACAATTATCAGGCATCATCTTGTGCTCAATAACGAGCCATGGAAAGCACCTCAGGGTTTTTTCTAGGGGCTTCTTCTTTCTCTCGAAGGCATGGAAGGGAGATGGTCGTAAGCCGTGGGCATAAAGCATTTTCAGATCGGGCCATGAGAACGACTCCACAAGGGCTGGCATTGATGCTTTGTGCCACTTCAGGGCCTTGCGGTCAGCTATTCCAGGAACATGAGATTCTTCTGTCAGATGGTATATCGGAAAATAAAAAGCGCGATCGGGTTTGGGGCGTTTCATATTGTAAAATGAATCGGGCAGTGAATCCCCAAGATTCTTGCCGTTGTCGTCAAACGTGACCCATAGAGCCTCAGAATCGCTGGTGCGTTCTCGTTAGTCGCCAGCCTCTATACCGATTTCTGAAACTACCTACGATAATACAGTGTCATAGTAATAGTTGGCACGTGAAACTCTACAAGTTCGCACATCAGTAAAAGCTCTTCGGACCAAGATTCTAAACTGACCTGCGTGGGTCTTCTTGTGAGACGGAGGCGTCATTTAGAAGAGGGTCAAAGAAATTATCCCGAAAAAAGTCTTTCCAGTCCGGCTCTTCACATTTCGAGTCGTACAAGTACATAGCCGAATTTTCGATATTCTCCTGTATTGCTGTCAGATGGACCATCCGCAGACTCGCCCTTTGGCTAAATACAGTCTCTCCACTTACAATTAGTTCGCTATCCCAGTCTATTCCACATGTGAAGTCAAGCATTGCTTGCCTGAGGGCCTCGACATGACGTGGGACTGGTTCCTTTGGGTGGCAGCTGTCCTCATTGTAGAAAAAGCCTCTTTCCTCCAAATCATGGCGATTCCATTTCTTCTTTTCTTTGGATGGGGCAGACATTGCGGAGAGTCTGAAAAGTAGAGCTGAAAGATGGGAGAGGGAAGTGTTGGCCGATGGCTTAGGGACTGTTGAGTATCTTTTTTGTGACTCAGATGCGTTATTTGTACATGAGCCTCGTGTCGAAAGCTAGGCTTTCCACGACCTCCTATTAGTTGGCCCATGGGCTTCTCTTGTCCACACATATATGCACCCCAAGGTAACATCTGTTGGTTGTGATATCTACATCCCTGCTCCGTGTGTCTCAGAATGCCTGCCCACTGGTCAGCCTACTTTACCAACCTGCAGAACGACTCGGATATCAGTGCCGCAGGCGGGGCTCTTCCAGTGAATCGAGTTCCACGCATTGGATTCTCAATCCAAATTCTATTCATCGCTATCTTTTTGATGCTATACACATTATCTCCTGATACTACGTCGCCGACGGTCTAATTATCTTTGCGGACCTGCAAACAATCTGCCTAGCTAGGGACAGGGACCCCAAGATGCTAAGGCACGCGATGGACTCAGCTGAAACAAGGATAACCCGGGTGAACGAATCACAGACCACTGGTTCTTGGAGGCTAAGCCTTAACAGTAAGGTCCGGGCTCCCCGCCGCCCATCCCGAGTCTAGCGTCTCTTAGTAGCCCTCAGCCTTAAGTCTCAAGAATCTGCAAGAGAAATTACATGGTACGGCTAAATGATACTGGTTGGTTCGGCCAACGGCTATCGGGTAACTTCATCCTGGGCACGATTGAGAGGTCCAAGTGCAAGCCACATGCAGAAGAAAGGAGACATGATGTGATATCTCTTGCGGATACGATGCAACTGTAAGCGAGTTTCTGCAAGGCAGCACAGTCACGTAATTCCGGCTAGCCTTATCCGATCTAGGATCGATCAAATTCGGAAACGATATGTTGTGCAGGCGGCAGGCCGAAGGCAGCAAATTGGCCGAATTGCTACTGTAGCTGAAAGGCTTTTTGCTCTAAGGAGGATTAGGCGAACAATGATACTCCCAAAACGGCCTCAATATTTCCAAAACTTCGATACGCCAGGATTTCCATTCTTCTTCACTGCTCAATGCCATTGGCCATTCATTGCCCTCCCACTGGACCAGTTCATCCATATTCCATCCGAAAACACTCTCCATCGACTCCCAGGCCTGAGCAAACGACTTATCCCACTTGAGCCCGTAATAGAAATAATAATAGTAATCGCCCGATCCCTTGTTGCTCAGTTCCTCAAATTCAGGATTTAGCGCTGCCTTTGCTAGAGTGTTGCACGTGTCATACAAGTTCATATAGTCTCGTCTTGCGTCCTGCAACGTTGGATTTCGTTCTAACTTGGCAATAATGGCAGGCTTTGTTTGGAGTTTCGAGGCATCTGAGTCCGCGTCGATCCTAGCTCCTGCACGACAAAGAAACACAATAGCTCGTGGATCAAACATAAATCCAATGGCGCAGTATAATGGCCAGTCGGGCGTTCCTTCAGGAGGAAATCTTTCATCTCGATAGCCATGATCGATGAGTTTCTCAGTGAATCGATCCCCAATCTCCCGCACAAAGGTTAGAATTATGAAAGGCCTCATCCGAACTGAGACAATGTTTCTCTGAACAAGTATCTCCATGAATTGCTGATCACGAGATACTGCTGCTGGGAGACGCATTGGAGGCATCTTCTTATACCCCTTGAAGGGAGGCAAAAGAGTCATATTTTGACTTTTCCTTATCAGCAATTTGCTGTAGCAACTGGTTAGGCATTGTGGTATAATGTCTAAATTGTGAACAAGAAGTGTTATTTGCAGTTGAGACCCGTGGCCGAGACCTTATATGACCACACAACCTAGTTTCCACGCCTGGCGATCTCGAGTAACCTGCTTGCTGCGCGTTTGTCGTCAAACATCAATATATTGACCAATGTACTGATGATATCCTCCATTGACGGTGAAATTATCTGGAAGATATCTTCAAGGTGTTCCCACTTTTGTCTCTCAAAAGCAGCCTAGTATAGTTCTCGTCTTGCCGGAAATAAGACCTCAGGGTCTGCAGCTGAAATGATCGCCCGTAATGCTGTGATTTGGTTGATCTCTGAAAAGGCTCTGATAAAGGCCAACGTTCTTCATCAGCCTCTGTGCCGCTCTCCACTTCTTGATCTATGTCGTCGTCGCCTTCTTCCTTCGCCTCTCTGATGTTCTCATCATCCGTGTTTTTAGTGATAATCTCCGTGGCCTCGTGCTCTGTATATCCTTTTCTGAGTGATAGGCGGGTTCTCATAAATGACGCTAATGCTGCCCACGCCTCATCTGTTACGCTATCCGGAGAAACGTCGATTCCCTGATGGGCCAGAAGCAAGGGTACTAGAGTTTTGTTTCTCCGACTATTACTTGCAGCCGATTTGACGACATCTTGGGTAATCGGCGCATCAGCCCCTCCTTGCTGCAGTAGTATTACCGTCAGCTCCTGGCCACTTGAATGAATACCCGTTGCTGCAATAAAACACTATCGGTAATCCGTAAATCATTTCCTAATCTTCCGAGGAAGGTTTCCATCACTTCCACTCCGTACTCTTCGTTTCGTGCTGCTGCGACCAGTGTTTGCTCGTTTGCGATCGATCTAGGGCCTTGCTGATCAATCAAGACGTTTATCACTTCTTTATCCAAAAACCCCACCATCTCAAGAATCCTTTCGTCATCGATCGGGGTTCCATATAGCTTCAATTGCATAATATGTTAGACTGCTTGCCATTTCCTGTCTTCATATACGAATCCACCCATCTTCAGCACAAAAATAAGCTCGGTCAGGAAGCCGATCACTTGTGAAAAATCGTAACAATTCGCGTAACCTGCTCGTATGACAAATTCTAAGAGCCCCTTCGCCTTCGGCCATTGTTGAAAAGAGCCATAGGCAACAGCCAATTCTGCTAAGCATTCGACTCTCGTACTGTCTGTCTCTGTAAGAGTAGTGTTATAGTATGCAATGGACTTCTCAAAGATTTCCACTGCTTTCTCAAGTTGACCGGCGTCTGACAATATTTGTGCAACTCCTCTTGACAGGTGACCCCTTCTCACAGGCTCTGGAAAATGTGGTTCGGTGCATTGAAGAATGCTCTCATGAACCCACGTCTCAGCTATGCCAATTTGTGGGTTCTCCTTTTTCTCATCCAAGTCCCACGTAAGAACAAACTTCCAAGAAGCCGACGTTGGAGGTAGATCCTCTTGTTGTTTGGGTGTAGATATTGATATCATAATAATAAACAACAAACCTCCACTCTGTCTGATAAGGATGGGGTTTGAAGCACCCTCAAGAACACAAAGTATATCGTCTTCCTGTACACCCTTTATTCTTGTCTGTAAAGTCCAGGTACTTGAAGACCAGAGCGTCTGGAAAGGCTCTGCAAACGTTATGGTAACCCGATAGTCCCGTTCCTTATTGCTTCTTGGACCCACGGATGCAACTTTGCCAATCACGGTACCCTGTCCAGTGATTACTGCTGTCCTGCTGTCATTTGAAGTTTTGGCTGTAACCTTAGTTCCAAGCAAAAAGGTAATGAGCCGGGAAAACAGAACATCCCAAGATATGCTATAATCTGGTTTGAGTTCAGTTACTGGCGAACCATCAGTGCTCATTCCAAGCAGCGCGAAGACCTTGTCGAGAGATTCTGTCGCATCATGGGCATGATACATGTCCATAAGTTCTCCAAGTGGTCGTATACGTAGCGTGACTTATCCAGTAGCCGTATGGCTGTACTTCGGGCGAAAGATGGAACCTCTTATCAGGTACTCAACTGAAGAGATGATTCCAGAGGACTCAGAAAGATCGATAAATGATGGTAGTCCCAGGCAGAAAGCATAGCCGTCAATTTGGGATGCTCCGCATAGTATGACAATATGTTGGGCCGCCGCAACCTCTTGAAGCACCTGTACTAATATGAGCCAAGGCTATGTATTTATAGATAGCAGCTTACCCAGACTCTTCGGAACCATGGCCTTTCCAGTAGAGACTTGATGGGTTGGGGTATGCTCTCTTGTCCAGCCGGCACATCATCCCTCTGAGCCGCAGCGCGGATTCTCTCAATGGCATCATCAGTCTCGGGAGTCCCTTCACCAAGCCACACTATAACCTGCCGGGCTTTGCAATACACCTCCGCCATAAGCTGGACTTGCTTACCACGCTCGTCTTTACTGCTCTGGTCAATGCATATAGCATCTACCCATAAGATCCGTTCAATAAAGCAATCTCGCAGTTGCAAAAGTGCGGCATGGCAATTAGCAGTAATTAATAACCCTCTGTTGTCGATCCAAATGGAGTGGTTCTTTTCCGGGGCTCCCAAGTATACGATAAGGCTTCGTAAAGATGTGCTTGTTGTCCGATTTCAGAAACTGGGTATTCGAATAGGCAGGCTTCAAGTCGGCTGGATCGGCCAGCACTTGGCAGCAGGCGGAGCAACCGAATATGTTTGTCGTTTTGTAGAGTAGAATATACGCATGGATCACTCCCCATTGTTGGAGTTTTTGTCCAAATCGTTATTGTCGTTACGTTGAATGATTGAGGAGGAATCTAACTGAGAAGTGAAGGGTTTTCAGGAGTGCCTATATTCTGAATAGGGATCGCCTTGCGAGGCGGTGCAAGGTTGAATGAATTGGCGATTGGCTAAGAACATTGGTATCCCAACTAAACTCTACTTATTGGCATATGTTGGCGCAGTCGCATACCACCCAAGGACACAATAATATTTACATTTTCAACACCTCAGTGACTATAGTAGGCGTTATCCTCTAAATTTAACTTGATTTGCAATTTAATACCAGTCTAAGAGATTCTCTTTTGACCTATTCTTTAAGAAAAATAATAAAGGTGACAGGGTTACCCTAGTTGCAGGGACAGGGAACCAAAGACGGCTATAACATTCGAGCGAAGCAGCGAATCACAGCTTGTCTCATAGCTAAGCCCCAGCAACTGATCTAGTCCGCCGAGTAATTCTCTGCCTTGCATCTTGATGGGTTCCCTCTGGAAGGGAATACCCTATTGATTGAGGTGGCTCCAGCATTCAGCTACTATATCCTAATTACATTACTTTTTGACAGAGCAGACTGCGATAGGACTAAGATTAAAGACGCAAATCCGAGGACAGTCGTAAATGTCACTGCCATCTAATAAGCAGCACTATTAGTCAGGTGCAGAGTCAGATTATGATATCACTTACCTTAGAGTTGCCATCCCACCACCCATCCTCTCTAGACTTGGACGGCCCAAATTCAGTGCCAGCCCAGATCAGAATTGTCAGACCAATCACCATGCAAAATATAGCCAAGACTAGAAACGCGAGGCTAAATTCCCATGCGTAGACTTGTAGCCAGCTAGGGCGAGCCTTATTATCAGATTGTCGTTTTCGGACCAGACTGTTTCGGATCATGCTAAGGCCATCAGGGTGGGCTGAGAGACGATGGAGGCGCATGCTCTGGACGCCTGCAATTACTACCGAGAAGAGAGCAAAGACGAGACCACTGAACCACATCGTTCGTACCGACCAGGGTTTGTTGCGGCCGTTAGGCAGGACATCTGGCCAGGAACCCGTCGTGCTGAGGCAACTCGCGAGGAGGGCGCCCTTTACAGAAGCGGAGTTAGCAGGTATGACACAAAGGGAAGTATAAAATGTACAAGAGTTCCGACGAAGTTCAGTTCCTGTAGCTTATGGTCACGCCAGTTCTTGGTCATTTCGTCTTTCTGAGTCTGGTCATCTTCATTCAACATCTGGATAATCGTGTCGGCCGATGTCGAGGTCTCTCCTAAGAAACTAAAGTGCGGCATGATGGCGAGTGTAGTTCTGGTCCTGTCAGCCTCATCGTACTGAACCCCTATAGTCGGCGGCTTTGAATGGACTAACTTAGATTTTACTGTCTCTTCTGGCTGTTTGTGATATTATGATCTGTTATTGTTATGACGATTATGAATAAAAGAAAGAAAAGGAACGCGGGGCTTGAAGGCGGAGAAAAGATCTTGCTTTCATAAGGCTAGTTGGGGTAAGCCTATATGTCGTCATAAGACTGTAATCCCAATTTCATGTAAAACTGATGAAATGATGAAATGGAAAATACTTAGCCAGTACTTGCTTTTAACTAGCAGTAAGTTGCACAAAAGACGATTTTTGAACTTTTTTAAGGGGTTGAATTGAGGTTCTCATCACTTGGGTTATGG
The DNA here is from genome assembly GCA_012932025.1 of Fusarium austroafricanum. Lineage (NCBI taxonomy): Eukaryota > Fungi > Ascomycota > Sordariomycetes > Hypocreales > Nectriaceae > Fusarium > Fusarium austroafricanum. The sequence goes on along the minus strand of JAADJG010000342.1, from coordinate 64,161 downwards.
AGCTCACGTTTGAGTTCGAGAGACAACCTATTCCATTGCGCTGGAACCTATCTGAAAACTTATAATTGTTCCTATGACTTGTCTGGATTATTGACGCAATGGACCGAGTTCACAGTGTCCAGGTGCAGATCGTTAACATCTCTCGCTACGTAAAAGCTAGGGCCTTTGCAGTTCTTCTTCCTGAGAGATATCAGCATGAGCAAGTCACATCCAAGGCAGCAGTAATCTTACTCATATAGATAGCAGAACGTGCTATGGCGAAGGTGAATGCTGTTGACCTTGAATGTGCTACGAGAGAATTAGCTAAGCTGGTACGATTGAGGACAAAAAAACATACCTGGACCCAACATTTCCGCATCCATAGCCATGAACGTCTTCGTGCGATCCTTTGAGGTTCTTCTGGCTATAAACCCTGGCCTGTCTGAGGTTAGATTTTAGGCTTACTGGTTAGGATGAGCTAAAACCTGCGGTAATAACATCTGCCGCAGCTGCCGCGACAGCGAAGTATGAAAGTACTGTGATAATCTGCATGGCTGTTGTGTGAAGTATAAAACAATGGAATAATGCACAAGGTGAAAACAGGAGACATACAAAGGTTATAAGGACATTTCTGAGGGACTTTCTACACATGGATACTGGAAGTCGGCAGTGGAAAAGCAACTGAGCTATACATGGGTCGCGGCAAATAGCTGCCGAGCGTCTAATCATGTCTATGGAAGCGCAGAATAAACGCTGTGGCTTGAAATGATCTGCCAAGCTAACTGAATTGTAGCTAAGCGCATGCCTATTTATCAGATCATACTACTCTGGCCTTTCCTATCGCAGTTACTGTCCTCTTATGCTAGATTGCATGAAAGATTATCGCTTTCATAGCGGAAGTTTTCCGCATAACTATACTGAGTAACCCACCGGTGTTGGCCATGCTTATCAATTGGGTTTCGAAGTTGGGAGATCTCATAATTAACATTGGTTTAAATTTCGCTACCCTAACTGCCATCTCAATTGCTCCGGAATACTACAGCTTATATCGGTAAAGAGGGCTGTGCTCGCCCATCTCTTCAAGCTGCTCCTCAGTATACTTGCTTCGAATCTCAGCCTCACTCATCTTAGACCTCTTCTTGTTAATCGTCATCAACGCAAACTCAAGTGAAGCCGCTGCCAAAATACCAGCGACAGCAAATCCCAAAGAAGCTCCGTATCCCGTGGTGTACTTGGGCTTCTCCTTGTCGATATAGATGTAGCTACCGTAGATTCCACCAATGGTACCTGCGCAGGTCAAGTATCCAATGCTGATGGCTCGTTTCGTGGGGCTGAGGACGTTGTCGATGTTCCAGGCACTTGTGCCGGGTAAGATGGGATACATTCCTGCACAGGCAAGACAGACGGCGAAGTAGCAAACACCAAGATTCTGGACGATAAATTCGGCCTTTGTCATTAGGATTGAGAAGGCAATGATGATGCACAGCTGGGGTCCGATGATGAAAGGCATTCTCCACTTCACGCGATCGGCTGTTCGAGCGAGGAGGTAAGATGAGATGGCTCCGCAGAGATAAGGAGGAATGGTCATTAACTGGGCGTTGCTGGATGTGTATCCCATTCCCTTGACGATAGAAGGCATGGAGAACTTGAGACCGTAGTTAGGCGCAGCGTTGGACCAAGACATGATAGTAAGAAGATAAACTCTCCAGTCCTTGAGAACAGAGAACAAAGCACCCTTATCGAAAGTCTTCTCGCGGTACTCTCCAGAGTTAGTAATCCTTCGTGAAGCCTGACGAAGGACTAGATATCGCTTCTCTTCATCAGTGAGCCAGTATGAAAGAGTGGGAGAGTCGATGAGGAGGAACCAAGTGACGAAGGACATGACGATAGTGAAGATTCCTTCAATGAAGAAGATCCATCGCCAACCGCCTTGACCGCCTATACCGTCCATCTTTGCAATTGCGTAGGCGAATAGACCGGAGAAAGCACCTCCGGTAGCGGCAGAAGTATAGAGAATCGCGACTCGGGTTTGGGTCTCGTGGGGGAGGTACCATTTCGAGATGATGAGGATAGCGCCGGGGAAGAAGCCAGCCCTTATAGATGTCAGTATCTCATGTGGGGATAGAGGGAGATGAGACTTACTCGAAGAGACCGAGAAGGATACGGATTGTGCAGAGTTGACCAAAGTTGTGAATCAGGCCAGTGCACACCACAACGATACCCCAGATGAACATGATGGTGGCCATGTACTGAGAAGGTTTCTGGAATTTGTTGAGAAGCATATTGCTAGGAACCTCGGCGAGAATATCTGTTCACATTAGCATTTCTTAACTGTCAGTTCAGGGTTAGACTTACAAGGAATAAAGTAGATTGAAAGAGCAATATTGTACTGCTCTCCATTCATCTTCAGATCAGGAAGCATTCCTTCGATCTTGGCATTTCCGATATTCGCCTTGTCGATATAGGTGACGAGGTAGAGAAGGGCGAGCATGGGCATAAGTCGCCACTGCGCGTGTTAGCTTCCAACAGGTCAATACCCATGTTAAGCAACTTACATCAATCTTGGCCAAGACCTTCTTCTTCTTCTCCTCTGGAAAGTTATTTACAAAGTCCATATCCTCTGCTGAAAGTCCATTCGTCGCCGCGGTGTTGGCATGGTCAAGATGTGAAGCAACAGCCTCGACATCCTTCTCATCAGAGAGGGAGTTAGTTCGATGAGCCATCTCGAACTCTGCTTGAGCTTTGTAAAAGTAGAGAGGGTTGTTGGTCAGATCCTGGTGATTCGGAGTATCACTGGATTGATACAACTTAAAATCTGGGATAGCAACTCCTTTTTATGGAATCAATCTAGGCAGAGTTATGGGGGAAATGCGGGGTATGGGGTATCAGATCTGGGGAAGATTGGCTTCAATTCGCCGGTGACCGCGCTAGAATGTCAATTAGAGTTACAACTGAATCATGCAATAGCTGACGCGCTGATAGCCTGGGATTGGTAGGGGTTACGAGAGCACGGTTTCAGCCAGTAGGATGGAAGACCGATCAACGCCCCAGGTCTCGCCGCCCGCTGTTGTTATTATGTGCCACCCAGACAACATCGAAAGATATTTGCGGTTTTGCACGATTATCTTGCCGGTCACAAAACCGAATTATCGGAACCTTCACCAACGGTTTATTATTCTAGACTTCACGACATTATCCCAGCACTTAGGAAATGACTACGAGAGACACTAAGTATAGCATCATCGAGTGAACGCTATTTCGACATGATTCGAGACCAGAGATGCTGGCCTGCAAAAAGCAAGGCGCCTGTGTCGCGGCAAAACACAAGATTAATTATTTCCAATCAGTGGCAGAAGGCCTCCTTGAGACCTGTTATTGCAGATATAACAAGTCTGTATTGCCGGATACATAGCCGAGAGTTATTGCAAGCTTTACAAACGGTATTATTTATTGTAAATATTATAGTATTATGAGTTGAAACTTAAGTAATATAGAACTTATTATAGGCTGCTGCTTTTATAAAAATTTAATTAGCTTTCTTAGTATTGTCTTAGTTTTTAATTAATTTATATTAACTTGATTTAATTAAAGAAGGAAGTAAGGGTATCTTTATAATAATAAATAAAGGCTGTCCTTAATGTGGCCGGAAAGCTATCTTGTCTTGAGGCAAGTATTCAAATTACCAGCACAGTAGCTGGATGAGATTCAACAAATGAGGCATTAATCATTGTCGTCCTGGGTACCCTACCGTCTCCCTGGCCTAAGGCAGAACGCACCAGCTTCATCACCCACGCATCTAGAAGCCAGGCCACCATAAGAATCACAGTCGCCAGTCCCCCGATACCCGCCATAACTCTCTGGTAACAAGTCTCGACTCCCCGAAACCCAACCTCTACTCGTCCATGGCCCGCATGTATATGCCCAAACACCACAGCTCGCGGTCGCATCCTGGCCACCTCTCTCATCAAATGCGGACAGCCCTTCCCCCCGAGGTCCAAGTATCCTCTTGGCGGTCCATAAGTAAGCACTACATCTGTCCCCTCAGGGACAGCGCTAGTCCAGATATCCCGTATAGATGGGTATTGGAATGCAAAGGTCCCCAACTGCGGTGTCCACGGGGACCCGAAGATATTCAGCATCCGCTGTCCGAATTTCAGCGTCTTGGATGTGCGGTTTAAGTAAACAAGATCATGCCACTCCAGATCCGCGCGTGATCTTCCCTCTGTCTCGCAGATCCGGTCTGGAAATCTCGCCACATACTCGGGGTCCAGGAGACGGTCATGGTTTCCGGCTATAACAACTTTATGTCGATGCGGCAGGGACGCGAGCCAGTCAAGCTGCGCTTGCAGCTCCTCGAAGGAGCCGTGGTCAGTGAGATCGCCAGCATGGAGGAGGAGGTCGCCGTCAGGGACCTTGGGCTTGGACTGGTGCGTGTCAGCGATACAGACGATTGTGATAGGGTTGGAGGCTTCGGCAGGTGGTGAAACAGCAATGTGAGGCGTCCAGCGATAAAGCCAGAGCGCGAGGAAAGCGGCTGGCTCGCGGTGGAATTTTTGCCACAGGCTCAGCTGCGGAGGCGTCCAGATTGTAAGGGGAGGTGCCATCAAAACAGAATGGAAATTGAGATGGAGAGGAGCCTGTGTTCCAGCACGCTTGGTACTAGTACTAGTGCTACAGTAATTACATAGCATGGAGTTGCAGTCGGAAAGGATCCACGCGCTCTAAATTTAGAGAGGCGCTTAGGTCAATTAGCGCCGGGAAGAGTGGGGTGGGACCTCAGAATAATTGACCAGAAATTCTCCTACCCCAGTTTCCCCCATTCCCTTTCAAACATTAACGGCTCGACAATGCAATGGAAAATATTCCACGTCACCCCTCTCTGGAAGAGTAGCGTCCTTAAGTCATTTAGGCGCAAGCTTCCATCTGCCTCCGCCGAGCCCTCCCCGAAAGCGTCGGATACAGACGATGGCCTCCCCCCGCCTCCCAGAGACCTTCTCGCAAACCGTGTCGTCTATGAAATCCCACTTCTGAACCGCAGCCGCAACCGCAGCGTTGAGCACGATACAGATAACCCACTCGCGGCGCTCTATCGCATCTACGAGCATATCGTTCTCGACCAGCACATCGAGATCCGAAATGAGATTGAGGCATTCTGGTACCACGCCGACTGGGCCGTCCGCGACATCCCCGATCCCCGCGACCCGCACCCCGAGCGATACGCCTGCCTCGCCTGCATCCCCGCGCTTCTCTGCCTAGCCTTTAACAAGAGGATCGAGCTGGGCCTGCCCCGTGATGCGCCGCCCATCTTTACCCAAGACATGTTAGAGGAGTGGAGGGCGCAAGAGCGTCAATATGAAGAGGAGCCAGCCTGGACTAATGATGTGCCACGCCTGGCAGCGACGCTGGCGATACCGCACTGGGATAATGACAAGCGCGATTTCGTCTCTTTAGAGAGCTTCGAACATGCCTCGAGAGAATTTGCGAGGAAGAATATTCTGATCTGGCAGCCGCATATTTATTTTGCCTAATGACACCTTAGACCCGCTCCTGTAGGAGTAGCAGCGGTTCCTTCAATCGCACGAACATACAGTAGAAGGGGTACACGGCACCCTCTCTATATTATACAGCTTCCTGCCTATAGCTATGCGCGCCAGTCAATGGCCCGCCGACTGTACTGCTGGTAGTATGCGTCGTCGACACGCCGCAGAACCTCGTCCGTCATCTTCTTATTATACTGCTTGCACCACTCTCGGACCTGGCGCACTCCTACCGTCTGGCGCCCAGTTGTCCGGAGATACTCATGCAAGTATACTACTGCGTCCGCTAGGTCGTATGGCCGCGGCTCCCCGCCAGACAGCGGGTCGGACAGCCGGTTCAACTTGCCACAAAACGCATACGACCATGGCGCCGCGTATACTCTCAGGCCCCCACCCTCGAAGACAACCACCCCCTGCTCGAGCGCCGCCCTGAACAGCGTCTGTTGCAGCTGTACGGGCATGAATAGCTGCGTCGCGTTATTAAGCCACTCCGCACCGAGGCGCCCGCCTCGCTGCCGATTCGCAAACCGCGCCGCCTCGTGGATTGCATGGTGCGTCGAAGAGCTAGCGTTCTCGAGGAAGAAGTCAACGTCATGCGTGCTTATCCGTGACTGCAAATAAAGCGTGTTGACGGCGCCGCCAACTGTAACGAGCTGGGTGCGCACGCCTTGTCGGTCTAAGAATGCAGCCACATCGGTCAGGGCCTCCATGAGGGTATTGCGATCGAGCTCTGAGGCGCTGTGCTGGATCGGCCGGCCCTGCTGGTCTCGGTAGGGTGGCGGAACGAGTACCGCCCCTCCTGTCGGCCTTGAGACGTTGACTTGGTGCTGAGGGCGTGGTTGGAGCTCTGTCCCGCTGTTCTTTGGTGGCTTTGAAGGACCGCAACCTATGGTAACGGCGGCGCTGGAAATGAGTACCTGGCTCAGCTGTTAGCAGACTGGTGGCAAATCGGACAAAGTCAACTATAGTGGCATTTACTCCTTTGAATTCTGGGTTTGTATGTATGTAGTTGTGAAATAAGCAAGCTTATCATAACGGAATATATGCTTCTATCTGGTGCCTCAAATTGCAGATTCGCTCGCATATATAACCTAAGGGCGCATTCGCTGGTCTCTTTTGCGGCCAACATAACTCTCGCTGGCTGTGTTTTTGCCGTTGGTTTCATTTATAGAAAATCGCCAAAATACAGCCGTTTCTATCCTGGATTGTAAAGCTTTCTATTTATACCGGTCTTGTGGGCGGCTCCTCCTTGAAGTTGACTGGGCCTGGCATTCAACTGTTGGCCTGCTTCTGGAGCCGAAACATACCACTCTGGCCAAAAATAACTGACCTGGCGTTTACCTTGCCCTCTTTGTGAAGAGAACAGAGCCAATACTGGCTCCTTTGAAACTTTGCAGTAATTTTTCTAGATACAAGACTACAAGGACACCTTGTCGCAGTTTAGTGGGATACTAGCTGCCCAGTCTCTTGGCACGCCCATTGACAACTGCGACGCCTCACCTATTAAAAGTGCCCAGGGATTAGCCTCGTCTCAATTTGCACTACAGATACCTCCTGCTTTGATAGCTTTAATAATGCCTTATCGAGCACCACGAAGTACTGATTAATATATAGATAAGGCGCGCCTAGATTCCACAGAAAGAAGTGAAATATAATAGAACCCAATACAGTCAGGTTGCGAATAAGTTGGGATAACAGGCAATAATCGATATAATGACGCTTAGGCAATATCACGCACTAGACGGTGCACGCCTTCAGCGTGCGGCCCTACTTTGACAAATACTGACTACCACACAACCTCCCCTAACAGGCCTTTAGAATCGGAAGTGGAGGGAGATAGATGATACTATTAGGATGTCTCGCGAAACTTGATCGGCCTTTAGCAAATGCTCAGCTCGGCCGATACTAGCAATGACCGTCATGGTGACTCGACACTCGGGACGACTGGTGGGAAGCTTAAGATGCAGTAGTTGCTTTGAGGTCTCTGGGCTTCTTGGTGACTGTAGTTGTCTGGAGTGAACATGGCTCTGTGGACGAAGGCCGAAGACACCATGGTCTAGAACATTGGGCAACTAAGCAAGATTACTAGAGAACTAGATCTTTTTATGTCTTGTAAAGAGAGGTTCAGCTATGCAGTTACTAATGGCCTCAACTTAAGATTTATATTGTCGGAAACATAAGAAGAATCAATGGATTCGGGAAGCATAAGGCTAACCTATAAGAAATAAAATTTACAAAAAGGCTCAGAGGGCTGTAGTGAGCAGTAATCTCGAAGAGGGATCTCGGTTTTCATTCCGCCACTAAAGAATACATCCTTGCTGTAAATCGCCGTTGCCAAGACGTGCAAGCCCCCGCTTTACCTGGTCTATTAGAGCCACTTCATAGGTAGCATTTATGCTAATTAATATTTCCGTGCTATAGACTTCCCTAAGATCTAAGCCGCTATGTAAAGCAGTTGCCTTGCCTGTTTACTAATAAGGGGAAGATCCTTTTTGTAGGTATAAGCATTAGTAAAATTACCTAGCATAATATTACTGACTATTAATTATTTTTTGCAAAAGGCAACTTCTGAGATATGGCTTTAGAAATAAAAATGGATTTTAGCGACCTTGACTTTTGTCTTCGAGTTAAGTGGCATTATCTAACACGTCGGAAACATGTGCGAACGGGCGTCATGCATAAGGGACTTATTCGAGCAGGGATTGAACAACGAGTGCAGTTTCTAAAATTCTAATCTGTAACTGTAACTGTAGCTATTTCCAATCATTTCTTCCTCAATTGTTGCTCAGTATCAGCCAAAACACCTAACGTCTTAACAGTCCACTCCTTAGCATCATTGCCAAGCGGCTGATACGGCCGTCTCATCTGCCACATCGTCTCATTACCCAACCCAATATCCTTACCAAGGAAATGCCACGCCCCATACTTGGTATTGCTAATTCCCTTCTTACACGCCCACTCAGCATGCGCCACAAGACCCTGGAGCTTGTTCGCCTCGTCAATCTTGCCTTCTTTCCACAAGTCGTAAACACCCGCTGTACTAGATGGGAAAATGTTTCCCATGCCTGTCACGCAGCCACTTCCGCCGCTGTGAAGCGTGGGGAGTAAGTAATCACTGCTTCCGCCGTAGACACCGAATTGTTCATGGGAGAAGAGGGCGGTTAATCTAGCGAGTTTTCCAACGTTTCCGCATGTTAACTTGACTGCTACGATGTTGGGTTCAGCAGCAAGGGTGGCTAATTGGTCTGAGTCAAGATCAATGCCCGAGGTCACGGCGGGGAAGTTGTAGATGACAATTGGGATAGGTGATACTGCTGCTACTTCTTTGAAGTAAGAGACTATAGCGGAACTGGGCAGGGCCTTGGGCCAGTAGTTTGGTGGGAGGAGTAGACCGAAGCCAGCACCAGCCTCAGCTGCATCTTTGGCGTTCTGGATTGTCTCTTGTGTGGATTGCGCTGAGATGCCTGCCACGATTGGGTAATCAGGCCCACCAGCTGCTGCAGCGGCTTGGGCAGCTGTCTTGATGATAGCTTTACGCTCTTCTCGTGAAAGAAGGACGAGTTCGCCATTTGTGCCGAGGTACACGAGACCGTGCATACCAGCCTTGATCAAAGCATGACATTGTGTGTGCATAGCCTCATGGTCGACTTGTTGGCTTGGATCGTCTGCCTTGTAGAGAGTGACGACAGGAGTGTAGACACCTGGGGGGAGTGGCTTTGCCTTTGCTTGGATTGTGCCGCGCTCCATTGTGATGATGAAAGTGAACTAGTGAAGTGATGCACGTGGTGTATTGTGCGGATAAAAAGATAATCGCGTTATCAAGTATCTTCCTTGCTATCTCCGTGCTCTTTAAGTGCACCAAAACTCCAGAGCTTCATGCGGGGTTTGATCCCCGGAGACATTCCCGGCTGACGACTCTAGCCAATGGGAGAGCTCTCCGTGATCCCAGGCCGAATTCGGCATATCCGGACAGAAACCAGTTTGTGGGGATAGTCTCCAGGTGAACCTCGGTGATTATTAGCTTATTTCGAGCTCGACAGTTCTTTTGCTTCTGGAGGTTCAGACTATCATCAACAATCATGGAGATGCCAGTTGACACCAGAAGAGTATCGCTAGAGGACTTGAAGCAGCACAACACTGCAACCGACTGTTGGATCGCTGTTCATTCCAAGGTTTGGGATATTACACATTTTATTAACGAGCATCCTGGTGGCCCTGATGGTAAGCCTACTCCTTGGGGATACTGTTTGAGACTAATCATGATGGATAGTTCTGTTGAACCTCGCTGGTTCTGATGCTACAGAACTCTACAACGATGTCCACGCACCAGATATCATCGAAGACCTTCCAAGCGACAAACTAATTGGCTTGCTCGAAGAGTCCGCAATTGCTCGTCCAACACCCAAAACCGTCGAAATCGACCCCGTACTCCCCCCAGTATCTCCAAAGGCCAAAACAATTCCCCCTCTAGACGCAATCCTCAGCGCTCCTGACTTCGAAAAAGCAGCCCAAGATGCTCTTTCGGCCAAGACATGGGCTTTCTACTCGTCAGCCGCGACGGATCTCGTTACACTTAGGAAAAACAAGGAATTAGTTCGGCGAGTCATGATCAGACCAAGGATCTTGAGGAATGTTTCAGAAGTAAACTACAAGACCAATATTCTTGGGTTTGATAGCAAAGCTCCCTTCTTTATTTCTCCTGCTGCTATGGCGAGACTTGCCCATCCGCAGGGGGAGTTGGCTCTTAGTCGTGCTGCAGCCAATGAGGGTATAATTCAGTGTGTAAGTAAACCCATTGGTCAGTTAGTGGTGTGGGCGGTGCTAATGACTCGCAGATTTCGAGCAACGCTTCGTTTTCGCTAAAGTCAATCGTCAAAGCAGCGCCACCAACACAACCATTCTTCTTCCAACTCTACGTCAACTCCAACCACGAAAAGACCGTCGAGCTATTAAAAACAGTCAGCGGTCTTGGCATAAAAGCCATCTTTGTTACAGTCGATGCGCCTGTGCCCGGAAAGCGAGAAGCAGATGAGAGGGCTGCACAGGAACAAACTGTCAAGTCAGCTATTAGCGGCGGTGAAAGTAGTAAGGATAAGAAAGGAAGTGGTTTTGGACGGTTGATGGCGCAGTACATTGATAAGTCGCTGTCTTGGGATGATTTGGGTTGGATTCGTGAGGCTAGTGGCGGTTTGCCGATTGTTTTGAAAGGCGTTCAAACTGCCGAGGATGTTATTAAGGCAACCGAGTATGGATGTGAGGGAGTTTTGCTGAGTAACCATGGTGGACGATCGTTGGATGGGTAAGTCACCTTCTCTCTTGCGCTAATCTATACTAACAGTCTGTAGGGCGCAAGCAAGTATCCTGGTATTACTGGAGCTGAGAAAGAACTGCCCATGGATCTTCGATCAACTAGAAGTTTACATCGACGGCGGCTTTGAACGAGGCTCTGATATCTTGAAGGCCATTGCCCTTGGAGCGACAGCAGTTGGAATCGGACGTCCGTTCTTATACTCTCTCATCCATGGGCAAGATGGTGCTGAGCATCTCTGCCATATCCTCAAGGACGAGCTTGAGACTTCTATGCGACTTTGTGGTATTACTTCACTTAGTGAAGCCAAGCCTAGCTTAGTGAACACGTTGGATGTGGATCATTTGGTTGTTAGCGATGGCTTTACAGAAGGAAACGGGCGTCTGTTGTCAAAGCTATGAAAGCATGCTCTTGTACATAGAAACGCAGTACATTCAGTTATAGACCGACTTATCTGTTAGCATACATGCAATAATACTTTCTCGGCTAGCGCCAAGACTTTGCCACGGTCTGGCTGTCCATATTGACGCCATAGAACTAGTCTCTGACTTACATCACCCCTTTCATCCGTCTCGGTCTGGGCAAAAGTTGGACTAATTATTTAACGAGTCAAGCGTGTCTACGTAAGCAGCCGATACTCTCACTCGACCTCTTCGTCCTCGTGGGTACAGACTTAGCATCTCGCCACTGGGAAATCTTCCAGGACCATGGCGGTCTGGCCACATGTCCATGCAGGTCAATTAGCGAGCACTATACAATTCATTACGTCTATCTCTATTCGGACTAATTACGCTTTGGCAATCTTTGCCTGAAACGCCTTAACAGTATCCAAGACCTTCCCATCCGCATCAAGTCCAAGACCATAAGCCCTCGAAACATCAAATCTAGCCGGCCAACTATTAACAATAGCCTCAATTTTAGGATCCCTCTTTTCCTCGACTTGTGCAAGTGCCTTTTCGCCACCAACCTCTTTCAAGGCATCCAAGATCTCCTGCACCGTGACTGTAATGCCAGGCAGGTTCACAACTCTTGAATCTCCAAATTTCTCCTTGGGTACATCTTTGATCTTGATGAGGTTCTTTATAACTGTTGCAGGGCTGCATACCCAAAGCTCAAGGTCTTTAGTAACGGGTAATGTGTTGGGGATGCCTTGTAGGGATTCTCGGACAATGCCTGATGCAAAACTTGATGCAGCGGCGGAGGGTGCGCCGGGGCGGACGATGACGGTGGGTAATCTGACGATTCGGCCGTCTAGAAGACCACGACGGGAGTAATCGTTGATCAACATCTCAATGAGAAGCTTTTGAATACCATAAGAGCTCTTAGGTTGAGGCAGTGTTCCAAACTCAGTAACAAGCTCTGTCTGTCCATAGATGGCACAAGAACTAGCAAAGATAACCTTGGTCCCCGGCTGATGCGTCCTCAAGACATCAAGAATACTCCGCACTGAATCAACATTAATCTTAAGGCCCAGATCAAGGTTTACTTCTGCGCCACCGGACATCAACCCATGAAGGATGTAAACATGGCTGAAGTGGTTGGAGAGAAGGGAGGCGACAGCTGAGGGGTCGGTTAAGTCTGATTGAATGGATGTGACTTGGGACTCGGAGCCGGTGGGGATGGGAGGGGTGATGATATCGGTAAGGGTGAAGAAGGCGTTGGGCATGGATTTGAGAAGAGATGTAATGAGTTCTTGGCCGATGAAGCCACCGGCTCCGGTGATGAGAACGCTGTCTTTTTGGATCATGATGATGAATCTCAGGGAGTAGCTAGTGGAGGAATCTTGAGATGGAATAAGTTGAGACTGTATTATGATTTCAAGTGGCCTCTTCTGATTGTTTTTATGTTAGCCGTCTGAAGTTATCATGATCCATTACTCGCTATGATCAATACATGCATAGGACCAGAGTAAATGCAGGGTTAGATTGATGTTCGTAGCAGGTTGTGGATACGCGGCCAGAAATCCCATTGGCCCAGCGAAGATTTCCGGTGTTTCCACCAATGTCTAAGCCGGCAGCGAGTCCGAGCTAGGACTTGAAAAAGATTGTTTGTATGTTCCTGTTAGACCGCGAAGGTCTGGTATCACGATTGATCCGTTTGGTAAGTCTTCAAATCTATCTATCATCGGAGCTATGCCACACCAAGCAAGAAAGGATTACATTATAGGTACCCATGTTGCAGTAAAGGCAAAGCTGTGCAGATTCAGGAGGTAAGTAAACATTTGTAGGTCTTAATATTTACTGTAATTGGGTAGCATTACTCAACTTATACATTGGTGCTCTAGATTAGGTGTTGTTATGGTTGAGAGTTGACGGAGCACAAGCTAGCAGTTACAACGAAAGGAATCAGGCTTCAGCTCTATCAACTCAGGAAATGCACAAGGTTAAAATTCACTCTCATCGCAGATGTAACGTGTTCCGGTTTATGTCCATTTAGCTAAATCTGCTTACTTGAGTAAACCCAGCCCTCAACATGATCTATCTTCACGTACTTAATATGCTGTCTATGCCATGTGTACGCAACATGAGCTATATCCTTCTCCCCCTTCTCAATATAAATACTCGGATAACTCAACTCCCTATTCTCCTGTCCCGAGGAACTATTCGTCCCACAAAACCCATCCCCATCCTCCAACACCCGCTCTCTCCACGTAACCCCCTCATCCTCCGAAACTGCCAGCGTCAATGTCTTTCGAGGCGTTCCCCAAATCGCATCCTTGCCTGCTGTAGCAACTTGGTTTGGTCGCTTATCGTGCTCTGGGGTGATGTCGTCGTATAGACCTTGGCGTTTGAGGGTATCAGCTGATGCGTTGGATCTGTTGAAGACGATGGCGATGTGGCCTGATGAGAGGCGGGCGGCGCAGATTCCGCTATTGGGGTTGGGGAGGGTAGTTGCTTGTGGTGTTTCCCAGTCTAGGCCGTTCTTGGATGTTGAGCGGTAAACGTTGTCTGCCCAGCGGCTGCGGTAGAATGCAATCCAAGATGACTGGCCAGACGGAGGGATGATGTTCATGTGGACGGATCCGATACTGTCTGGAGCTTGCTTCTCTTTCCATGTTGCGCCATTGTCTTCTGAGTACAGAACTCCAGAGATATCATCACTTCCAATCCATCTATGGCCAGGCTCTGTACGGCAGTAAAAGACTGGCAATATCCAAGTGCCATCACCATTAATGACAATGGGCTGTCTGATAAAAATACCAGTTACATCTGGAAGTAGACGACTAGCCTCAGACCAAGTCAAGCCCTGATCAGACGATGTACGCTTTAGGATATTAGCGCCATCCTGATTCCCAGCATCTTGGGACGTATGAAGCAGCCAGATCTCCCCATTGTGCGGAGCTCTGAACAGAACGGGGTTTTGACAACTTCTGTTCTCGTCGAAAGAGATCTTCTGTGGGGTAGTCCAAGATGAAGATCCTGGTTCTAGTCGAGATAGCCAGATACTAATATCTGGAAGACCTTCCTGTGAACCACCGAACCATGTACATAGGACGGTTTTATCGGGGAGTTGAAGCAGGTTTGAGGCGTGTGATTGAACTGTCGCTGAAGGGACAGAAATTGTTTGAAGATTTGGTGCCATGGTTATTTTCGTGGATTGTGAAGAATTTGTTGATGTTCTGAACTTCTGATGATTGTCCTGGTAGTTTAAAACATCAACTCCATCACAGATTTCCCAGCTTCTCCACGATCTCAGCGGGAATTACCCCGAAGCTAATCCACTTCAAATGACTCGTTGGCCAATTGGAATGATGGCCGATTTACTGGTGATTGAGACAAGGTTGGAGGCGCGGGGTTGATCCAATGCTAAACCATCCCGGTCGGACAATGCGGGGAACCCGAGATATTCGGCGATGTCTGCGTTGACGAAATCGGAATGATTATCCGTGGCATAAAAAGCGATAATACCAGATATATTGTACCTATTCCGGACCTGCAAGTCTAACATCATTAATTTCTCAACTCACAAGTATCTTCAAGATGGAATACGTCAGGTAAGTCAATTCACTGCTTCTAAACTACCATGTACTGACATTCTCAGACTTGGCAACACAGGCCTCAAGATCTCAAAGGTCATTCTTGGCTGCATGACCTTCGGCTCAAGCTCATGGGAAGGCTCCCCCTGGGTTCTTGACGAAGAAGATGGCCTCAAGCTCCTTAAAGCCGCCTACGACCAGGGCATCAATACCTGGGACACAGCCGATACATACTCCAACGGCGAGTCAGAAGTCATCATTGGAAAGGCTTTGAAGAAGTTCAACATTCCTCGTCAAAAGGTTGTTATCTTGTCAAAGATCTTTAATCCTGTTATGGATGATGGGACAAGACCTCCGAGTATCAACGATGGTCCGCTTGTGAATCAGATGGGCTTGAGTAGGAAGCATATTTTCCATGCTGTTGATAAGTGTCTTGAGAGACTTGGAACCGACTACATTGGTAGGCCACCTATCCAATGCCATCAGAAATATGCTGAACCTCGCAGACGTCCTTCAAATTCACCGTCTAGACCGCGAAACACCACCCGAAGAGATCATGCGCGCTCTTCACGACGTCGTACAGTCTGGCAAAGTCCGTTATATCGGTGCTTCATCAATGTACACATGGGAATTCGCTCGCCTCCAGTACATCGCCGAATCAAAAGGCTGGACACCTTTTATTTCCATGCAACCATTCTACAACCTCCTCTACCGCGAAGAAGAGCGCGAAATGCTTCCCTTCTGCGAAGCCACAGGTGTCGGCGTCATTCCCTGGAGTCCCATCGCCCGAGGTCTTCTCGCCAAACCTCAGTCTAGTAAGAACGACACAGCGAATCAGTCAATTCGTGCTCAGAGTGACAAGAAGACTGATAAGTGGTTTGCTGATGCGAACTTGGAGATTGTGGATCGTGTTGAGAAGGTTGCCAAGGATAAGGGGATTAGTATGGCGCTTGTTGCGACGGCGTGGGTCCTTCAGAAGGGATGTTATCCTATTTTGGGATTGAACTCTGAGAAGAGAATTATTGAGTCAGTGGAAGCTTTGAAGGTTAAATTTACACCTGAGGAGTTGGAATATCTGGAGAGTGAGTACAAACCAAGGGCTATTCAGGGCATGTAAAGATGAGGAAAACGATATAGAATTATGGGATAAATACATAGACATAAATACACTGTTTCAGTCTACTCTTCCTTCGATTGTTCTCAGAACTGATCATGGTTCAGCATTAGGAAAGATGGCCATCGACTGCATATACCCGTCCACATCGAGAAGCGACGGATCAAAACCGAAGATAGGTGACAGCCCAAAGGTTGTGTCCCACGTAGGTATTGTGCTGCTGTCAATACCCGTAAACATATCAGCATTCGTGTTATAAACATCCTCAAGACCGTGGCTCTCAGTTCCTGGCATTATAGCATGGATCGTATTTTGCACTTTATCTTCAACTCCATGAGAGGTAAGAAGACTCGTCACAGTCTCTAACCCTCTAATCATCAGATTAGCCAAATGCCACTTCCCCATGGATAACGATCGGAAATGGTTAATAAGTCGTGTGATCTGATCAAGAGCTTGATCACGTCTAAACAACTCGTCACCATATTTATGAGATACTTTGGCGAGAAACATGGCTGCGAAAGCTGTCATGGAAAGAAGATAGGATGGTATGCCGACGATACTTGTGGAGAGGTCGGGATCGGTTAGAAGAATGTCGATGATGGCTGATGCAGAAGTTACGGCCATGGATGCTGTGTCGAGGAAGTGGCTGGGTATTTGGTTCGACTGGCCGCGGAAGACGTGGGAGTAGAGATAGAGCTGGGCGAGATGGAAGTGGAAGAGAGCTCCTTTACGTGGGAATGCTCCTATCGTGGGGTGACCCTCTGTATATTGTTAGTTACTGTCAAGTGAACAGTTTGAAGACATACCTGGAAGCCGCTCCGTCCATTTCGTGATCCATTGATCAAGCTGTCGGCGATAGTGTCCGATCTGACTGAGATACAGCCTCGGAATCTCCTCTCCTTTATCGGGACCAAACAATCGTCGAATACTCCGCAAAATTCCCATCAGCTCAACTTGACTCATGAGTCTTTCATCTTGATCCGTAGCCAACGGACAATTCAGGATGCCCTCCCAGTCTTGCGTAAGCCAATCATCCTGTATAATAGCAGGCCTATCGTATAAAATAGCGAGATGCTGGTCACAGATATACAAAATGGACCAGATTCGAGCAGAGTCCATAGCTTCTTCGGATTGGTCTTTGATAGCCAAGCTGTAGCTATTGTGGATGTTGCATTCTGCAGCTCGACGAATCGCATGACCAGACAGTGTCCAGGACAGATCACTCAGCCAGTATGATGCGATACTGAGGGCCCGAAAGTAATCCCTATCACCTTGACGTTGAAGCATAGACTTTTCAGTCAACCGCCGAAGTTCAGAGTTGCACACGCCGTAGAGTTTATCAGCAGCTGGATCATGTAGCGCTGCGATGGTAAGAGTAGCAGCACATAGGATAGAAGAATTTCGACGAAGTTGATCCAATGTTTTGTAGGGACATCCAATGGTGTAGATGTATCCATCTAGGCGATCTCGGTAAATGCAGAATAGCCGCTCAGCGTCGGGTAATGAGATTTGTCCTTGGGAGATAAAATCATTGATAGCCTGGCTGGAATTGTCGTTTCCACTTCCGGGTGAACGAAGGGCTCTCATTCTGGTGAGAGTGTAAAGGGAGTGAATAGGGGCATGAGGTAGTCTATCGTCTTCTGGTGTGAGTTTAGGTGAGTTATCGCATGAGGGGCCATAGTTGTTGTCCTCGGAGAGTTGTAAGATGGTTGATTCAGAGGGTTGGGCAGCTATTGAATCTTTCCGTTTGTTCATGCGTGATGTCTGTAATGGGGGTAACTCTGGCATGCCCATGATGGCTCTCATTTCTTTGACGGCGGTGTACATCTGGTCAAGATCTGATAACATGGCCTCAGATAGCCTTAAATATGTCAGCGAAAGCGTTTCAAACGAGTTACTGGACATACTCTGTCTTTTCATCAATGATGGTTTGAAGATTCTTGCTAACTGCGCAGTTGCTAAGTTTCTTCTCTTTACACCTCCGACAGGGAGGACCGGCATCGTCCATGAAGCATTTGATCTGAGAATATTAGAATTCTAACTTCTAGTGATTATATCAGCCATACCTTGTGTTTCCGACATGTTGTACACGCTCTAATATGTCTTGAAATATGCGCAACAGGTTGTTCCGGATTCGAAGTTATCGCGACCCTTTTCGGCGGTGGCTTGCTCTCTCGTTAGCCCCTAAACTCCCTACACATCACGTTCTTCAGGTTCACATACCACACTCCCATCATACTCTTGCGTAGAAGTGCTTCCGTTTCGCTTCGACATGGCGCCTTGATATCTTGTTCCAAAAGACGATCATGAGCAAAAACTCGTCCAATTTGCGCATCCAAAACGCGGGGGAGATTTAGTCAGCGAACTTACTCCTTGAACTAGCACAAGAATGGTATGGGGTCATCACTGGGGAAATGCGGAGGTGCACGGAGGCATGTTTAGTCCGGTCGCCTCCGCATTCACACAACGCAGATGAAGATTTTTGGTGGGTCGATGTTTTGTGCATCGTGGTGGAGTTTTATGAACTGAGCTATTCATGAGTTGTGCTACTTTCAGATGTGAAGATGTTGGATAACATTATGTATTTGTTATGCGTCTCATATCACAGACCCACTAGACGGATAAACCAATGTCCGTAACTGGAATCATCACCAGCAAAAATTCACCAAGGTCGTATTTACTGACATCAACGACAGTTAGTTGTAAAGTATATCACCGATCTGGACAATTGTTGCATCGCTCTTGGTCATTCTTGAACCGCTAACTTTCCAGCCTCGCCTGGTTTGGTGAGAAGGCTGTGTTGTGGACTCAGATGCTGCAGCCAGTAGGGACGAAGGCCGATAAACACGAATCAGTTGGCGGATGTCGGCTAAGAACCTGGTGCTGCGTCGGTTACCCTAAACTCCATCGGAAGACAACGATTATTTATCTCAATAGGCATTCAGTCGAGCCCGCAGTCTATCAACAACAACACACCAATCGAACTCATCTTTTCCATTATTCATCATGACACAGACCGGCGTTCTGGACCTATCAGAGGCTCTCTCAGCTTTGCCTCCAGTTCCAACCTCATATAAACAACTCCGCACTCAAACGCGCTCCACCATCCAAAACTCCTCATCACCAGCTCCTCTACTAATTATCCTCGACGATGACCCAACAGGAACACAAACCTGTCACGATGTGACTATCCTTACAGTTTGGGATGTGCCAACCATAGCATCGACTTTTAAGCAAGTTGGAACCGGCAATGGATTCTTTATCTTGACTAATTCTCGCGCCCTTCATCCCCCACAGGCGAGAGACCTCATGATTGAGATATGCACCAACTTGAAGAAAGCGTCTCAAGAAACAAACATTCCCTATGAGATTGTTCTTCGTGGCGATTCTATTCTGAGAGGTCATTTCCCCCTTGAGCCTGAGGCAGTTGAGCATGTGAACGGATCATTCGATGCGTGGATCTTGTGCCCTTTCTTTCTTCAAGGAGGGCGATACACCATCAACGATATTCACTACGTCCATGAGGGAGATAAACTCATCCCAGCTGCAGACACCCCATTTGCAAAAGATGCGACCTTCGGCTACAAGAGCTCTAACCTCCGAGATTATGTCGTGGAAAAGTCAAAGGGAAACATTCCGCACGAGAATACTCATTCGATTGATTTGGAGACGATCCGTGTGGGTGGACCGGATGCTGTTCTCGAGAAGATTATGAGCCTTCCAAAGCGAGAAAAGGCTCCTGTTGTGCTAGTCATCAATGCAGCGGCAGATGAGGATATGGATGTTGTCATCACTGCACTCTTGCAAGCGTCTCACCAAGGAAAACGATTCCTCTATCGAACAGGCGCCGCTTTCGTATCATCACGGTTGGGAATCTCTTCTATACCGCCTCTTTCAGCCGGCCAACTGGGACTGTCCAAGAGTGTCGGCGGTCTCATCATTGCAGGCTCATACGTGCCCAAGACAACAGCGCAGTTGGATTCTCTGATTCAAAAGTCAGGAAGCAACTTGACAACCATCACGTTAAACGTCAAGGCTTTACTCAAATCTGATGAAGCGGCGAAAGAGGATGTCGCAAAGGCAATTGACCTCGCGTCTCAGAAGATCAAAGACGGCCACGATGTGTTAGTCATGACCAGCCGAGAACTCATCGTCGGAAAAGATGAGGTGGAGAGCTTGGACATCGGGTCAAAAATCGCACTGGCATTGGTATCGTTCCTCCAGAACCTACATCAGAAGCCTCGATACATCATTGCCAAGGGCGGCATCACTTCATCAGATATGGCGACAAAGGGTTTAAAGATGAAGCGAGCGCTTATTGTTGGTCAAGCTGCACCTGGAGTTCCGATGTGGAGATGTGATGAGCCAGAGAGCAAGTGGCCAGGGTTGAACTATGTTGTTTTCCCTGGAAATGTTGGTCACAATGATAGTTTGTATGAGGTGGTTAGACAGTGGAGGGAGTTTGAGTAGGGCTATAAATAGTTATAAATTGTGTTAAAGTATTTGACTACGCTATCCGAAAGGGAAAGAAATTGCCCTGTACCGCGAGGGATACGTTCTAACTATGGTGGTATCTTATTGACCTTCCTCCATGTCTTAGACTCTATTTCTTGGACAATTCCCCTTTACAAGAGTAATCTGGTCGCCATTACCATGTGAAGAATCGTCGTCCGTCACAGTTGCCTTGGTGAATGTCTTGTGGATATAAATGCCTCCATCGACCTGATCACTGTGGTGCCACTTATCGAGGGGGATGCAGTCAGAAGTCACTAAAGCTCGAGGTGTTATAACCGAACCGTGGCCTCGCCGACGATGAGAACTTCGACTGTCGTAGTCTGTAGGATCCGTCCTCCCACTTCTGGTACTCGTGTACTTCTTGATGCCTCGTGTGAGTAATCCCTTGAGAGCTGGCAGTGAACCCACGATAAGAGCCGTGGCAGTTTCAACAGCACCCCAGATGGCCAGTCCGATGATATCCACCCTGTTGCCGTCGATGATCTGTGACATACGAACAACGGCTACAGCGATGATGATTATACCCAGAGAAAAAGCGATACCAAGACCGATCTTCTTCTTCTTGTCCAGTTGTAATGATGGTAGTACTGTAATCGGGAGCGCCATTATCATGAGATCGGTAGTGACGTCGAGGGTTGTGAAGAGAATGATGTTGACGTGTGCCCTCCATCGATCGCGGTCAGTGGTACAGCCACCTACAGAGACTATGTTAGCGATGCTTGTATCGAAATTGGGCCAAACTTACCGTTAAAGTATTCTGACGGGGGATCACATGTCAGTGCGCCGGAAACAATGCAGGCGACTAAGGATATCGCTGCGAAGACTGCTACGCAGTACCATAATTTTCGAATGATGGGGAATGGCTGAACCAATCTGTAAAAGATTGACAAAAAGCTCGCTTTGACAGACCAAAGAATAATCCAGAATATGTTGATGATCGGAAACTGCCATCGAGCAAATTCCATATGTTGGGCCCTTATATCCTTCTCATCATAGGACAGACGGCCAGCTAGTAGGTATGTCATATACCAGAGCGAATCCATCTGCGCAGTTTGCAATGCTGTCATGGTTAACATACATAGCCATGCGAATATGATCCAGTAGTCATCAGGGAGGAATCGTCGGTTTTGATGCCAGCGAACGAAGAGACGTAGAAAGACGAAGAGTGTAGGGACGATAAAGCACACCCAGACGATGGCAGTAAGACCTTGGCGGTCAACGTGGCGGGATGCCCCAGTGAGAGGAGCGTTAGGGTTTGCTGGCGGAGGGGTCGCCATGCTGTTATGCTTCGTGGCCTGAAAGCTGCTTTTACCAAAATTGATTTCAAGAACGTTGGATGTCCGTGATTCTAGGGATTAAGTGCCTTGATATACAAGTAATGAAGATTCTGCACTGGAGAGGAGTCAGAGAATATGCGACATGTTACAAAACTACGAATCTGGTAGGCCCCCAACACGAATATCAACTTCTGACAGGAGTCTTAAGGACCATGTTAAATGTGACGACACAGCCTCTGTCATATTATTGCTGAAACAAAAAAGAAACTGGATGGAACTGTCATCTTGAGTGGCTAGACTGGCTATAAGAAGCAAAACCTTTTACAAATCAAGGTCAGTTCACCTTACGCTTTAGAATACCGAAAGGGATGCCGATCCAATAGGGTTGGCCCAATGAGAACATATTTAGGGGCTCTTCGCTGTAAGGTGAGTTGGCAGTGTCTATGTTCTTTGCTTTTTCTACACTGCAGGATTTTGAGCACTCGATTGGGTACGTCGTATGAGCCATCATATCATTGCAGGACAGGATCAGATAAGGAATGTTTGCGAGACAGAACTGCCGAGGGAGGAGGAAAATGAAACTCTACCATCTAAATTGCTTTTTAAACAGCACATTCTTGGTTTATGTTGTATTGCTGGATGCTCAGCTCATGCAGTTGGTAGCAGGGTTAACGGCTCCGGCGCAGATCTTAACGGTTTTCAACAGGGACTTGTGAAGGGGCAAATCATGCAAGAAATTTACTGTTAGCCCTTGCTAATTATAACTGAGCTGAACCAGCCAACTGTGTTTCTTGAAACATGTGCGGATATACGGAGTAAACGGAGTACTGATGGTGGAGACGGCCTAGTTTCCGCTCTTGGTGTCTGTGACTGACTCCTTTCTTGAGCTGAGATGAATCTTGGCAACGGGTGGCGCTACAATGTCTCATGTTTAAATCGTAGAGACGATTCAGCAGACTTGTAGCATTTTTAGTTCAATGTAATTATAAGTCCGGTAGAGGGCTTGCAGATATGTAGGCGGTAGTCATGTCGAGTATGACTTTTGTTAGAGAGGGGTCGTTTGGGACGAAATTTGCTCAAAAGACCTGGCCACGTGCCTTGGCTGACTTCAGACGACAAGACCTTCAGAATGCCCTACCATTAAAGGCATTGACTCGGCGACTTGTGTCCTTGCCGAAGACATTCGGCCCAATGATATGTATTTCAGAAACCTTATATATGATCTCTCATAATTCGTGAAAAATTCGCAGACATTTCCCTTTGCTGGCTGGCTGACGAAAGGCGTTGCATCAATCATGGGGCCCATTGACCCAGGGGGCCATCGTCAGGGGTTCCCTGCTTGCATCACGATTGCCTACAAGAGCGTTTCTCGAGCTTGAAAACCTACCTGGAGTAGCTAGTTGGTCGTTGAATAGACAGAAATAAAACATAATATAACAAGTACCATCAAGAAGGTTTTGACTTATCAAGCCTCTCCCGCCCGCCAAGGAAGAGGTTACATATCATTGTCGCTGACAGTAAAATGGCGCATTAAAAAGCAATGTTCTGCCTAGATAAAACTCGATAAGGACCACTTATCTCGCTATTCTAACTAAACTTTCTTTTTTCGCGGAACTTAAGTGAGAACGGTTGGTCAAAAACCTTCGGTCAACGATCTGCGGCCAACATATTCGGGTTTCCTTTTCCTTTGCTCGTGATTCCCCGTATGACTTGGGGAAAACAAACAATTGGTCAGTGCCAATACTCACATATGCGAGAAAAACAAGATCTTCCCAAACCTCTTGCTTGCGGTTAGAATTTCCTAATTATTTCTAAGTTTCACCACAAGTAAAAAGCTATAAATAAAACTAGAATGGTTGAATGATTTTATGGTATATGTAGCTGTCAATAGCTTATAATCTTATGGCTCTTTAGTAATAGAGGACTTTTCTTCTATACCCTGCAAGACTGGGGTATCATCAAAGGTTCCAAAGTAATCTAGATCATCTACTGCAAGCTTCTCCGGCATGGGAAAGAGATAGTCCAGACAAAGAAATAAGAGCCCCGAAACGACACATCCAGCAAACCAACCAATTTGATACAGTCGCGTCCAACCACCCCAAAAGCCCTTTGGATCCATACCTCTCTGTGCAAGACCAGGAAGCAGAAACCAAACGCCCAGAATCCACGCAACAGCTGCACGCCAGTTCCATCCGTTTGTATACCAGTAAATACTCTCTGAAGAGTTTCCGTACAGATCAGTCAGCTTGATGGTCGTTTTGCGGAGGATAAAGTAGTCGGCAAACATAATACCCATCAGTGGGCCAAGAAAGACATTGAAGCTGCCCACCACGGTCAAGAAGCTGGTTGCGCTGTTAAGTAGTGACCACGGCTGCATGATGAACGCGCAAAGGAGGGTTGAGTAGGCTCCGCGTCGGATAGTGAACCATCGTGGTAAAAGAGCAGCCAAGTCGATTCCTGCAACGACAAGATTTGATGCGACGACCATGCCGAACTGAGAGAGCATGAATGCAATACTAGCAAAAGCTACACCGGCTCTGGCCCCCCGGGTGTCCTCCTGCTCACGGATAGTATCGAGGAAAACGTATGGCTGCCACAATAGCCCGTCCTTTCTGGGGTACAGAGTTGCTGCGCAAGATGTACAGATGATGCCGATACATCCCACGACAATAGTACCAAGAGGAACCATAACGAGCTGTGCCAGAACCTGATCACCTGGTTTTCGTGCATATCGGGTGTAATCTGATTGCGACCACATATGCGTGGCTATACCGCCGATATTGGCTGTCACGGCAGCTACAAAAGCCCAACCAAGCTTGCTGCCTTGAGCTGGTGTGATACCAGAAACGCCGGATACATCAGCGAGCAGGGCACCGCCTCCATGAGCTCTCACCGTCGACCAGATGAGAAGGGAAAAGACAGTAGCAGCCACAGTAGTTGAAGCAATAAAAAATGGTTTCCGATAGTTTTCTGGACTGAGCCAGACCAATGGAAGGCAGAGGATCAAGTACAGGACAAACGATACCATGTCGCACATCTGCATGGCACCGTTTGCTAATTCTGTATTAAGATCTTTAAATGAAGGCCATATGCAGGTTAGAAGAACCTTTAGACATTGGCTGCCGTACCAGGTGTTGGTAGATGTCCATACAAAAGACAGGAAAACTCGAATGGCCTACAGATCATCAGCCACAAAAGCGATAATTATAACATAGTAGTAACATCAGTGTCGTCTTACCATGGGAAATAGATATCCCCATATACCCCAGTTTTGCTTCATCCATAGCGGAAAGCCAATGTGCCATTTCGCACCAGGGTGTCCTCCAGCAACACACAATATCCCTGCAATTGTGTGCGCAACAATAATAGCCAGCATTGATTGCTTAGAGGGAAGTTAGCCAGTGTCTCAGGCTCATTGAAGAGTGGAGGGATGTACCCAAACATTAAGACCAAGTGAGATCAGTGCAGACCCAGTTGTCCAGCCTCCAACATTGAATGAGCCAGTGACCATCCAAAGGCCGACGAATTCCCAAGGCCCATAAGGACGTCTTGAAGGAGGCAAAGGTCGAGTATCTTTGTTGACGTAGATCTCAACGTCGGTATCTTGATCACGTTGAACCTCCAACCAAGAAGTCAACCGCGACATTTTCGATGGCTTGTCCATGATGGATGAGCTTGAGAAAAGACAAAGTTCGTATGGGAGGATTTGATATCTCGTTTTTTTTTGTACTATCCAAAGACAGGCCTTCTATGTGTGCTATATAGGGACGGTATACCATGCAACCAATTTTGATAGACTTATCTTAACTCTACTTGAGAGATGCGTTCCCCGCATTGACTTATCTGGGGTATCTCAGCGTTCATTTCTTCTGAGAGCCGATGCACTTTCTCCATAAGATAGCCGATGATAGGAAACCGATAACCGGGGATTGGTTACGGCGTCAGATAAGCAGTATCTTTTAATCGATGTTGTCTGATTGGCTAGTCACCCACTCCAATCGTTATCAGTTTTGCAGTTTTGCAGTTTAACAGTTTAGCAGTTTATGGCTGATCAGCTTATCATCAATCAGGCGCTGTGAAGGATTTCATCCTAACTATAATGCGAATAGAGGTTTTTCATTAAGTATTATTTTAATCGCCATTTTTCAATGCTATAATACCAGTTGAAGCTACCAAAATTGACAAATTGCCCACCAAAAGTGTCCATCAACAACCATGGCATCTGCAATGACTACCACGACTCGTGAAGCCACGACGGTGACCTTGCAAAACGGTGACGTCTTTAGCTTCGAGTCAAACCAAGCCACTGAGCTCGACCTGATTCCTACCATCGATGCGTCCAGGATCTGGAGCGAAAAGCTTGAAGACCGACAAGCTGTCGCAAATGAAATTCGGACTGCATCTCGGGATATTGGCTTCTTTTATCTCACTAACCATGTAAGTGCTACGCCCAAAGGCCTAGTACCTGTACAGTATGGAGTCTGACTATAAACTAGGGCATTGACGAAAAGTATGCCGAGGGTGCATTAACCCAAGCCAAGCGCTTCTTTGCGCTGCCTGAAGAGAAGAAGATGGAGGTCTTTACTGGTCTTGTCCCTAATGAATATGTTGGATATCATCCGATGAAATGCTATAATCGTAATGGATGGAAGCACCAAGGTAAGACATGGAATGCCACAGCGCTGGAGAAGAGAGATATTAATAATCGCATAGACTTAAGCGAAGCTTTCAACTGGGCGTACGATCCTGGTGAAGACCCCGATGCAGTGGAGGGTTGTGAACCATCAGCTAGTATCTGGCCGTCGGATCTTCCAGGTTTTCGCGAAGGCCTGTACGCATATCATACTCAGCTCTTGCGCCTGGCACGCCGATTAACACGTATATTTGCGCTTGCTCTCCAGCTGCCCGAGAACTCTTTCGGCGAGTATGTTCGGAAACCCGAGGCAGGCATGAGGATTCTCCATTACCCTGAGCAAACACACTCAATAGATGACCAAAACGGCATTGGTGCACACACAGATGTCGAGTGCTTTACCATGGTCACGCAAGATGAAGCGGGTGGTCTTGAAGTCCTCAGCAAGAGTGGAACATGGGTGAAGGCAAAGCCTATTCCTGGATCGCTCGTGGTAAATATTGCGGATTGTTTCATGAGGCAAACTAATGACTTTTTTGTGTCGACCGTGCATAGAGTTATTAACAAGAGTGGGCGGCAGAGATACTCGGCTCCTTTTTTCTTTGGGTTTGATCGGTCGAAATTGCTTGAGCCAGTAGCTACTTGCGTTAGTGAGGAAAACCCTATGAAATATCCGATTATGACGGGAGGCGAATATTATGCATGGAGGACAAACAAACAGAAGAAGACCAACAATCGAAATGCCCTTGTTGGAGCCTTAGATTAGGTGGTTGAACCTGCAAGGTTAACCGATTTTGATTTCAAACATCGTATACTATCAACTATCTATTATTATACTCTCTATATAAAGCTCCTGAGCAGGTTTGCATTTAGGAAGTCTTGGTCACCTTCCTCTTCGGGGAAAGCAAACATATCAAAGCACATTGACTGCTGACATGGCTCAAAATACCTAGATACATCAGTATCCACCGGCTCACATGTTTGAAGGTTGTCAGGGTATTTCTCAAACTCCGCGAGCTCCAAAGAAAGCCTTTCCCTCGCAGCCGCAGCTAATTTGCTGAACTTGCTGAAACGTGCAAGAAACTCGACTATCGAATTCATGACTTGTTGGAATGTCGAATAGTGGATATCAAAAGCCGTGTCTTTCTTCGCCAAGTTGAGGAGTATGTATCCTACCCCCGCAAGCTGCTGCAGGAGAGGAGATCCTGTCGCACGGATGTATTCTTCAGGAATTGCACTGATATTGCACATCGTATCTTGCGCAGCTTGGCAGGCTACTTGAATGCCCTGATGGCTGGCGAGAGAAGTCATCATGCGAGCTAAGTGAATGGTGCAGAGAATATTGCATGCCTGAAATCCGCATCGATTGCGACCACTGTCCGAGGACCGAGTTGCTGCAGACCCAAACTGAGGTACAATTTGACCTTGTAGCTCAGATAGCCTCTCCATGATCTGTGATATATCTGGACCGTAGTGGCCTTCTAGTATCGAGTTCCGCTTGCGATGCCTGAATCTGAGGTTCAGTACAGCGTGTTCAAGCAACCTATACAAGTCAGTTGTTAAATTCCACCCTGAAAACCAGTCTTCAAACCGTCCATCTCGCCCAGAGACGAAGCTTGGATGATGAGTTCCAGATGGATATCCCACATCACTGTGCATTTCTGAGCACCGAATCAGGCTCCCAAACATGCAGGCTGTATGGACCTCGAGTCGATACATAGCCCACCAAAGGCGACGCCGTACTTCTCTTTCGCAATCGCTGATCTCTTGAGGCCAAGTAGACTCGTCATGAAAGTTGGAACGGGAAACGATAGTATGGAATAGACCCATATACTTATGCAGCAGGGCACTATTACCGCTCTGAGCTCCGACCAGAGCAAGAAAGCCATATGAGCGAATACAATGCACTGGTCCTGCAGTCTCAGACCTTTCGGCTACGAGAGTCTCTGCCTCGCTCAAGTACGCTTGAGCCATCGCTGATGTGCCCGAAGAAGGTTGTGCGTCAGTGAACAAGGCGCGGTAGTTGGCATGAAGAGCACTCAGTGCGCACATGCAGACAAGGTTCATGTAATCTAATGCATCAGCGGGGAATGATCCATCTCGCCAGCCAACCCAGATTTCGCGTTCGCAGAACAAAGGGAACCTTTTGAGATGTTAAGATGGCTTCCATCATGCGGCTTGGAGATTCTCACATTGGATGCACTGTGTCGAGGTAGATATCGAGGAGTTCCGTGATGATCTTTCTGTTCTTAATGCCTTCTAACGCGAAGGTTTCACTTGCCAGAAGCTTTTCATCAGATGGTTCGGAGCGGCTGCTTGTAGCAGGGGCATTAGAGGCTAGTAGCTTAGAGACAGGAACAGTTTGCTTCTTTGTGCCACGCTTTTTGGGTCTGCGATTCCGCGTACACTCCTCACCAAACTCTCGGCAGGTCTGGCACGGACGTTGGCTATTAGTAGTTGATGTTGAGGAAGCTGGTCTGCACTTAAGCCCGCGATGGTGACAAAAGTCACAAGCCTGTGTGACACGTCGTGCTTTAATTGCGTTGGATGACATTTTATGCTAAGGGTATGTTGTTTATGGTAGGAATATCCTATCACGAAGAGACAAGGGAGATAAGAGTTCTAGCGGTAGAACTAAATCACGTGACTTATAATAGATCAGTTATAAAATGTATATTTTTAGCAGGACTTTATAGCAAAGTAATATTATATATTAAAAGTAAGTTATAGTTAATATTGCTAGTTTTTGTTTTATTACTTTCCTAATTTATACAATTATTAGAAGCTATTACTAAAGAGTAAAACCCTTTACAGTAGTTTGAAAAAAGCTTTGTCTTTTCAATATATATATCACATGTATGTAACCCTAAGAACCTACCCTGACGAGAAGGAAAGACTAAGCCAGACACCAGATGGGCTACGAACGGAGGATGGGAGACAATCCTTAACAATCTTTATCTTTGGCCTTAGCGCCTTTAACTATAGTGTCAGCAATCTTATCTTATTGCATAATTGATGCCTAGAACATGGGTGGACGAATTTTGGCCAATGAGTGGTTTTGGCGAGACGAAGGCAGCATTTACAGTTGCCTGCGACTCAAATGGGAAAAAAACTTTCATGTTGTAAGGGTTTTGACACGACCAGAAAGCTTCTTCTTGGACACAAAACTTTACTTTAATAACTTAGTTTTCACATCCCAAAAAATTATTTTTCTGCCGTGTGGCTCTTCATCCCATTCGTGATTATATAAGTCTTCCTCCCCTTATCCAACGCCACTGACATCGTCAGGCTGACACCAAAAAAAAAAACCAGAATGCGGGGTGCTGCCTAATCATCTGACTTCTTTTTCAAACCTCAAAGTCCATCTTTTAAATTTTGAACATCACAGTCATGGACAACATTCCTGTAGAGATACGACAAACCATCTTTAAACTGGTCATCGCAGGGCCATTAATCCCCCCATCCAGTCCCTCAGCGACTCAACATGGACGATTCTGTCGCGAAGAGCAGAAGTGGGAGTCAGGGCTCTGGGAACAGCGACCCGAAAATAAAGCATTAAGTCTCCTCCTCATCAACAAGAAATTTCATGCCGAGGTCCAAGATATTATCAGTCGTCTGCCAGAAAACTACCATGTCGACATCATGTTTGTGAAGGATCACGGCCTCTGGACAACTTGGGATATGCCAAAACGCCCAACATCGCGATACGTTGGTAACATCACCGCAACTATGCGTATATTTGATCCTACAGACGACCTTGATGACAAGTTCCAAGATAGTCTTAGTTTTAGAGGAGGTTGTGGGGGTCCTGAAAGCGCCGTCTGGGCATTTTACAGCCTCCTCAGAAACTTGATCAGCGATGGACCTGGGTATATTGGTTCGCCAGATGGCCGCGGTTTTATAATCAACAAAATCGATGTCAACATCATTGCCCCAACAGACGGCGCAGCTCACACCAGACTCGAATTTGGAGACGACATGGAGGAACCGTATTGGTTTTACGGAAGCAAAATTGGCAATGAAGATTTGGCACCAGAAGAGCGACTTGCCAATTACATGACGCGGGAGCTTGAGTATATCTTCACAGCATCCCGCTATACACTAGCGTATTGCTTGGTACTGCATGAACACATCGTTGATAGTATTTTGTTCCGAGTCAATGGCGAAGAGACGGTCAGGATTACCTTGGATGAATGTCTCGAAAACTGCAATATCGGAAAATGGCAACATGATGTGAACTTTCAAGAGCATAACGCTGGGAAGGCAACACGATGGTTGGAGTGGGTAACCGAAAGGCGCGAGAGAATGAAGAAGGGTCTCGAGTTGGATGATGATAGCCGACCTTCTGCATGGTTCTGATAGGGAGCATTTAAAAAAGTGTATTGACACGGTTTGGGAGGTCCAACTTTCCAGACCGGACGCTGTCCACACTGCAAATATAGCTTCAAGATGCTGTCTTTGAGATTCAAGATTGCGGTCCCGGTTCAACGTTGACAAGCTCCTTGGTGGCGAGGTCCAATTTAGCTAACAATACAGCTTGCTGCTTCCTGTTTCCTTTGCATTCCGCTGACTCCTCGGGCTGGACTTTCAACCATAGGTTCAATTAAGCTTTTACTGCATCGCTCGACTGTGGTATCTCAGGCTTTTTCCCGTAAACCGAACAACTATCCATGAATCAGTTCCCATACCTCAGGCTATACGAGGAGCACTTACATCGGCCAGTAACCATGGATCTTTGTGTTGTTAACATCCTTCCTTACCTCTGAAAGGAAAACATTGACTTCTTCGCTGGACCAACCAAGAGCCCTTGTAAAAGGAGCCATGGTCAATCCCTCTAGACCAACTAGTGCGTTCTCACGATTCCAATACCCAAGGTCTTTGAACTTCTTCTCCTTTGGCCAGGGATTTGTAGGCCACTTGAAACGTCTGTCGACGATTTCAGTAAAGCCTACTTCAGCCATCATTCCTTTGAATGCATCTAGTTGCGCGTAAGGTAACTGGAGCTTTACTGAAGCCTCATTCAGAAGATTGCTCCATTTCATGATTGGGCAGTCTTTGGTAAGGGTGCCATCGTCGGATTTCATGTTGACGTCGATCTCTTGAAGTTCGACCCAGCCTCCTGGAGCGAGATAACTAATCGGGTTAGAACACAGAAGCAAGATAAAGATATAGGCCGGGAAATCACTCATAGATCTTCTTTAAGTAATCCGGCCAGCTTGGGATACTAAAGTTCATCATCCTGCTGTGGATGTAATCGAAGGGTTCAGAGTATGTCCAGTCCTCATGGATGTCGTCAATGACGAAGCGAACATTTGGTGGAACACTAACTAGGTATAAGCATAAGGACAACCAGGCTTTTATGGTCTTACAAGGCAGGCTGGATGGGAGACAGATCGACTCCAGTAACCTATAGATAAAATTAGCTCTCATTCCATACCGATAGCTCAGCTTTTCCTACATCGGTTTCTGGGTGATCATCGCCAAAGTCAATTGCCCAGATTCCGGTGCCAGTACCCAAGTCCAGGACGCGTTTGACCTTTGAATCAGGTAGATTTGGAGGTGCAAGGCCGAGCTTGTTGTCGAAAGTGAGAAGGAATAAATTGTGTTGCAAGTCTAGCCTGTCGTTTTCTTTTTCGTCGTTTGGAAGATGATACTTTCCTTCGTGGTATCCATGATAAGTTCTCCCGTTTTCTTGACGATATTCGAGGATTGAACTGCTCAGACTTGCGGTCGATGATCCCGCATCATCTCCAATCGACGAGTCTTGATCATCGGGGTGCTCATCGGGAGCCACAACAAGCTCTTCGATATTTTCAGCCATTTTGCAATTACTGGATGTTGAATAATTGAATGATATGCAGGCCACGTAGACCTTTTAATCCCGCTGTTTCATCTGTGCCAAGTGAGGGGTTTGTTGGCTCTTCCCTCACCACAGAGAGTTTACAAGGATGATGTTGGTCGAGCCAACACACAAGAATGGCAAGTTTATGATCTGATAGCTGCAGGCCAGCTTTGTGGCACAGTTGCCAAGTAAGGAAGGCAGAGCTAGGGTAATTTATCCACAGGGAAATGATCTGGGCTACAAATTATGGGCAGGACTCGTGTAATATCTTCCGGGGGTTGTTCGAAGCCAGCCATCCGTGAGATTTACATGAACAGTTGATATCAAGATACAGATATATGAATTGAAAGAGTATGCTAACTGGATAATTGGCACTGCTATCGGATAATGCTTCTGAGCCGTATCTCTGGAGGATCCCAGACAATATCATGAATCTGGAGCCTTTGCCGAGCTGGGACCTTCAGTGCCCCTCCCCAAGTAGAATTAATCTCCATGCTCTCCTCATTTCTCACCAAAAGCATTGGCATGAAATCTTTTCCTTCCTCAACCAAGTACTTCTTTTTGTGGCTCTCATCTAAAGGTCTTATAGCATCCATCGCCCGGGTACTAATAGCTTCGTAAAGCAGTTTCGCATCCTCAACCCTCCCAGCATGATAGAGACCAACGCCCCAACTAGCTAGTCCAAGAGGATCTCCATCGCCATGTGGAGTAAACGCATTCCCGACGTTGTTGACAGATAAACAAGCGTTGAGCTTATAATCCTGTACCAACTTCCGTACATGTAGGGTACCGCATTGACGATTGAGCGGTTCGCTCTGTTCTGAGTTGTCATTGGCTATAGGTCTCCCCATAATGAGGAGGTCACTAGTTGGAAGTCCAACAAAGTGTACAGGTAGTTTCGTGGACCTCAACGTCTTTGAGAACTTGGTGAGTTCAGCGTGAGATGCCCGAGTTAGTCTTGTCGCATGACCAAGAACGACTGTACGGGCACCAGTATCCGTTGGCCATTTCTGAACCAGAAGTTGGTCAACAATGTAGTCGAAAAAGTCCATGACAGCTCCTCCGTTCAGGTTATACTCTGCGTGAAAATCCAGGTGTTTGTCGTATTTAAGTGCTGTCTGAATGGCCCACTGTACGTTCTTCATCTCAGCTTCATCGTTTGTCTCCGCATATGGTGTAGTTCCTATGGCATCGATGTCGGATTGAAAGTAATTCATGGCCTTTAACAAAAGTGCACGGTTTTTTTCTCCATGCTCAGTTGAGAATATGGGATCTTGTGCAAAAGCGCAAATTTGCACGGAGAGAAAATCTCCGAACTCCTTTTTTAGTCGAATGGCTGTCTTTAGAGTCTTCAACTCGGTGACGTGGTCAATCTCAACAAAGACTCTGGCACAGGTGACACCTTGCTTATAACTTGTAGCGAGAAGTTGCGACCCGCGTAGGTACAAGTCCTCTTTTGTATAGCGCCTTTTCGCCTCGGATGTATTGGACATGGCCTCTTCAAAGGTACCGGACTGAGGTGCCAGATCTGAGTAATCCGGGTGACCGGAAGATTCGGAATGGTTGCAAGTGAGAAGATATGTTTTATCCAGATGAATATGAGGATGACAGAGCCCGGGAAGAAGAACGCTTGGGGTAGCTGTCGTCTTAGCTGACGGTCTTTTGGTGACTATGACTCCATCGTCGATTTGTATGTCCCATTTTTGCGCGGAGGAGTCTTGAAATGGTAGAACTATATTATCTAGGTCCATGGTGAGGCCCATGTACCGGGCCAAGTTGTCAGTATTCGACAAGTCCAAGCTGGCCATGTTGGATTATTTTCAGTTTGCTCGATGTCAGTAATTAGTGAGTGGGTAAAGACTGAGGCTACTCTAACGTCATTGACGCCCCTCATGACAGTGGACCAACCATGTCTGTTATTGCATTAGAGGGAAAATATTAATCCGTCCCATTATCGACGTTATTATTTCCTTCATATTTAGATCAGCTATTTTAAGCTTCTCTACAGTATAATAGAAATGTACTCTTTATTAATATCCAAGGCTAAAAGCCTCTCTTGCCACCAGAGGTGTCATGATAGGATGATATCATCATGTAAACTGTACCTGTCGGCATTTCCGTTTAATTATCACCATCCTTGATTCTCCTCATTAAGTCAGGTCTCTTATTTGCGCGCATAGAATAAGCGTCATTCAACCATTTATTCAGTCTCCAATTCTGGGGATTCTGGGCTGATCCTCCGCACGAACGATGTCGATCTTTGACTGGGAGGGGTATCTTTCGGGAGTCAAATGTAACCATTCACCCAGTTTTTGATCGGCCCGAAGTGGGATCATCACTGCATATCGGGACTGTTGAACTTTGGAGGTAGTATTTTGCTGATCATCGGACTTTTGCTAGAGACATCAAAAAGAATTTAAGAAGAGTCTGTAACCCCTCCGTTGACTTCTCGGTGTCTTTATCACCAGTCCGGCCTCTTCTCAAGATGGTGTTCCTTACGTCGAAGCGTCTTGCGACAGTTGCAGTGCTTCTCAGCCATTCACTTTCTGTCTTCGCAAAGAGCTCAAGCCGTAAGTATTTTCGCTCACAAAACCGACAACGATGAGTAATTAACCTCTTTGCAGCAATTCAAGTTGACGGGACATCCTTCGCTCTGAA
The DNA here is from genome assembly GCA_012932025.1 of Fusarium austroafricanum. NCBI lineage: Eukaryota > Fungi > Ascomycota > Sordariomycetes > Hypocreales > Nectriaceae > Fusarium > Fusarium austroafricanum. Next base: position 29,322 of record JAADJG010000342.1, on the reverse strand, counting down.
TGGAGACAATGTCTCATACCGTTTTCACGTCGACAACACCACCGGGGATCTCATAAATGATCATTATGGCGGCCCTGTCGCCGAAGATGGCATCGCCGCTGAGATAGGTCCCATCCAAGGCTGGGTCACTCTCATCGGCCGCGTCCGACGAGAATTCCCCGACCACGGCAGAGGAGACTTCCGTATCCCAGCCTTCCAGCTCCAACAAGCAAGTGGTACAACAGTCACCGACTTTCGGTACAAGTCGCACGATGTTGTACAGGGAAAGCCAGGGCTCCCTAGTCTTCCGTCGACGTTTGGTGAGGACGGTGATGTCTCAACTTTGGTGGTTCACATGTATGACAATTACAGCAGCATTGCTGCGGATTTGTCGTATTCGATATTTCCAAAGCATGATGCTATTGTACGGAGTGTGAACATTACCAACCGGGGTAATTCGACGATTAATTTGAGAAAGGTTTCCAGCTGGAGTGTTGATCTACAGCAAGATAATCTCGATCTTATTGAGATCAAGGGTGATTGGGCCCGTGAGGGTATGCGAGTCCGCCGAAAAGTTGACTTTGGAACGCAAGGGTAAGTATCGCCTCAATGTAGCGACAAAAGTACATACTAACAGTGCTCTAGATTCCAGAGTTCGACTGGCTATTCCTCTCATCTTCACAATCCCTTCCTCGCTCTCGTCTCATCAACAACCACTGAGGCCCAAGGAGAAGCATGGGGCTTTTCACTAGTGTATACTGGCTCATTTGCCGTCGACGTTGAGAAAAGTTCTCAAGGCCTTACGCGCGCCACTCTCGGCCTCAACCCCCTCGACTTCTCATGGCCACTCAAGCCCGGCCAGACCTTTACAACTCCCGAGGTCGTGTCCGTCTTCTCAGACAAGGGTGTCGGTGGAATGTCTAGACAATTCCACCGCCTTTACAAAAAACACTTGATGAAAAGTAAATTCGCTGGAGAAACCCGTCCTGCGCTGGGAGGGCTTAGCATTTGCGATCAACGAAACTTCCATCTACAAGATCGCCAAGCAATCTGCTGATCTCGGTATCAAGTTGTTTGTTATGGACGATGGTTGGTTTGGTAACAAGTATCCACGCGTTACCGATAACGCGGGTCTTGGAGACTGGCAACCTAACAAGGAACGATTTCCTGAAGGGTTGACAGACCTTGTTGACGACATTACGAAGCTTACTGTTGCCAATTCATCGGACAAGCTGAAGTTTGGTATTTGGTTTGAGCCTGAAATGGTAAATCCCGAATCAGACTTGTACATGAAACATCCAGACTGGGCACTTCACTCAGGCTCCTATCCCCGCACTGAGACCCGGAACCAGCTTGTTCTCAACCTCGCCCTACCAGAAGTTCAGCAGTTTGTCATCGACTCTGTTTCCAAGATTCTTCGTGAGTCGCCGATTTCTTACGTCAAGTGGGATAACAACCGTGGTATCCACGAGACTCCAGATCCAGGACTGAACTACCGATATATGAAAGGTCTTTATCACGTCTTTGAGACTTTGACTAGTCGTTTCCCTGATGTCCTGTGGGAAGGATGTGCTTCGGGAGGTGGTCGATTTGACCCTGGTGTTCTTCAGTGGTTTCCTCAAATCTGGACATCCGATGATACGGACGCAGTTGAACGTATCGCTATCCAGTTTGGCACTTCTCTTGCGTATCCTCCATCCGCTATGGGAGCTCATCTATCGCATGTTCCCAATGGTAACACCAAGCGAATAACCTCTGTCACATTTAGAGCACACGTTGCTATGATGGGCGGTTCATTTGGTGTTGAGCTTGACCCAAGTGATCTTGAACCCGAAGAGAGAGACCAACTCCCAGGTCTTATTAAGCTTGCCGAAAAGATTAACCCGATTGTGGTCACTGGAGACTTCTACAGACTAGCCCTACCAGAGGAAACTCGATACCCAGCCGGACAGTTTATTTCGGAGGACGGGAAGAAGGTTGTGTTATTTGCGTTCCAGACTAGGGCGACTATCAATAATTCGTGGCCTTGGTTCCGTCTGCAAGGATTGGATGCGAACGCGAAGTACGTCGTGGATAAGAACCAGACTCTTTCTGGTTCGACACTCATGAATATGGGTATTCAACTGACGTTCAAGGGAGATTATGACAGCCATGTGATAATGATTGAGAAACAGTAGTTAAGGCGGTTGCAAATTGGGGCTTATGAATAATGAAATGAGAACATGTACCATTCTGTAACTGAGCCATCACCTACTTACACTCCGTATTAATCCTTGGTAAAAGTTGCAGTAACCAGAGTTTCAAACAAAAGCCGACCTAACACAGCGAAACGAGTAACCAATAGGTACCCATGTATAAGAAATGCATGCTGAGGAATCCCTGGAATATCTTATAGCATCTCCGGGTCGTGAGAACTTCCCCACATGGTTCCTCAGCGGTCATTCTTGATTCTCGACATGATGGTAATTTGCACTTCAGATCTACTGTGCAAGAGCTGCACCAAGAAGTTTCTGCAGTTCACGAAGCGTGTCGACGCTCATCGTAACGTTGACCATCTCTGAACCCTCCAGGCCATTCGAAGTAGCCACGTCAGGGTTCGGATAGAACCAGCATGCGATAGCAACAATTACATAAATCACCTGCAATCGTGAGCGAAGAACGGTACGAGAGACGGATGTTGACTCACCACAAGAAGTGCTCCTTCGAGCCAGTTGGATTCACCATCACGAAGGAAATTTCCAACTACCAAAATGGACAAGACAAGCAAGACGATCATAAAAATCTCAAAGTTCAGGTCCATTGGCTTTCCGATGGCCCAGCCAACGAGAACAATGAGTGGGCCGTTAAAGAGTGCGGTTTGGATGGAAGGTCCCAGGCAGTGGTACAAAGCGACATTGATCACTCCATCTAATAAGGTTGTTAGCAACGGTTCAATGAAAACGGGGGAAGTGGAACGCACCCCATGCTTCATCAATAGCGGTCAAATGTTCAGCCGCCTTCTCCACCAAAGGCAAGAGGATGAGACCCAAGAATTGATCCGGAATACCACTTTCAACAACATGCTCAATCTGTTCAACGAGGTAGATCAGAAGAGCAGTCACGAAGAAGAGAGCAACCAGTAAAGCAACAATCGCTTCAGTCATGGTGAACTTTGGCTTTTCCATATCCTCCTCACGATCTGCATCGCGGTGCTCATCCATCTCAATGACTTCGTCGAAGATGCTGTGCTGGCTGCTAGCTTGGTACCAGATGTAAAAGAAGAAGGCAATGATCAAGGCAATTGATGTTGCTTGGCTAATGCGCAGGACATCATCTTGGAGCTTTTCCTCAGTGAACTCCTCGTGGAGCACTTTGAAACCTGGAATGTCGGGTACGACTTCGGCTTTGAGAGCGGAGTAGAAGGCACTGGGAATAAGAAGTCCAAACGCAGCGACAAGCAACAGTCCGGTGCCAACCTCTGAGACGATAGCGTGGAACTTCTGGCTGGCTTGCTTAAGCCCACCGACGAAGAAACACAAACCAAGGCAGAGGAGGAGGTTGGTCAAGATACTGCCGAGAATTGCTGCTTGGATAATTGGAATAAGGTTGCCACCATCTTCATCATTCTCAGCCTCGGCTTTATGCTTGGAGAGCAAGACGAGGAAGAGAATGATCTCGACAATAGATCCAAATGTCGTTTCGATCAGAATACCAGCTACCTTGGGCAGCTTTCGTGCAAATTCCTGTCCTGCGAATCCCAATAGGTTGGCAGTTGGAATGACGGCGATATACGCGGTAGCGAACTTCCAGAGAGGCAGACCAGGGAAGAATTGGAGGATAATAGCGACAGGGACAAAAGGCCACAGGATATTCACCCATTTCGACGCGGTGCAGGAGCTTCGCCAGAGGACGGCGAGAAAGTGAGTTGGGTGGAATCCGCTTCTTCCGCTTTCGCCCTCGTGTGCGATGTGTGCTGAGATATGGGGCAGAAGCGGGGTTGATTCATCTCTGTGTATGTGGTGGCCCTCTCCGTGGCCTGGAAGGATATTGCTCGCCATAGTTGTCGAGGGACAAGTAAATGACTGAAAGATTGAGTTTACTATCCGTGGATGTGTTACGAACATAAGAAAGAAACTCAAGTGAAAAAAGATTGATGCAGAGCAAAGGGGGTTGGAGTCTTGAGACTGCCCGCGGCGTAGGACAGGTGACGCGTGATACATCTGATAGCCAATAAATCTGAGCCGATGTGAGACTTGACAGGGGCTTAATGCAAGGATAAAAACTCTAAACAAAGCTTGTTTTGGTCTTGTTTGCGGGGTTTGTTCTAGAACCCTTGGTCTGAAATGCTTTCTTTGATGCTTGTCAAGAATATTCGACGGATGAGGCGGGTTTTAGTAAATTTTTGAGATGAACATGGCTCTTCAAATATTTTGTATTATTACGCGATGCGTTAATCAATCTCACAGTAAAGGTGTTGGCAATTGGGCATAAGAGACTCTTATGCTTGAAACATCAACTTTAGAATCCAAGCTTAAAGATCACGGCATCAAAAGCTTCAAAGCAACCAATTTTGAGAAAATTACGCTAATTATTCCGTCTAATGAAATGAGCTCTTTGTTAAAATTCAAGATTTAAAGTCTCTTTGCCCACCAAAGTTAATAGGTAGATCAGTTATGAGATCCGTACATTGGCACCAACTCACCCTAGAGGAATGGCCTCCATCACTAGTCTCGCTAGTGCAGCCGAGTGTGACTTAAAAACAAGACCAGATCCGAACAGAATCCCCACCAAATTCCCACCAAAGCACTCCTCAACAATTTGCGTATTTTTGACACCTTGACCGACGAATTACGTACGCGTCTGCCCGCACCGGCTCCCTCCAGCCAATCCTCACCGAGCCTCTCACCTTGAGGGTTTCGCACAAGGGCGGTAGCGGGCGTATTTTTCCTTAGTCACAACACAACACTGAATGGAAATTATATAGTTGCTGTTAGGTAAATTTTACATATAGTTTCATAAACGAACGTTTTAGCTCATGTGACGATAAATTTTCTTTTTGTCTTTCGGTCTTGCTATAAGAAATGTGTTCTTCTCGTAGCTATCTTTTTTTTTTTTTTTTTTTTGTATCAATCAAGGTGAGCTTTATCGACTTTCCTACTTCAGCATTTATTTTCAGCTCTGTGGGTCAAAGACTAGTCGCGCAAACAAGGAAAGGCTGCAATACACAAGCTGAATTACTATTGGGTGAGCCTTTTCGTGGTCTTGGTGCATTACTTGGCTTACGACATTTCCCGTCACAATGCCCTCAGCGGTGAGAACTGAGGTTTCTCCTCCCAAAAACAATATCTCTAAGCCAAAACCATTCCGTCCGATGAAGTCTCCTATTCCTGAATATCTCAACCGAGTGCTGGAAAATGCACGGCCCATTGAGTCTGGCCATGCGGCTGACTACATCGAGACGCTAGCCAAGGCTGACACGTCCAAGATGGCTGTGGCGTTGGCCATGGTGGATGGCCAGATTTACTCCGCTGGTGATGACGACATTGAGTTCTCTATGCAGTCTATCTCCAAGGCATTTGTCTACGCACTGGCGATTGAAGATGCGGGGTTGGAGAAGGTCCTGGAGAAGATCGGCGTGGAGCCTTCGGGAGACGCATTCAACAAGTTATCCTTGGAGCAAAACAGCAACAGGCCCATGAACCCAATGATCAACGCTGGAGCCATCACAGCACACTCTCTCATCGGAGGACCAGACTGGACCGCCGAACAAAGATCAGACCGAATCCTCAAAGTTATGTCCAAGTTGGCAGGTCGTCAACTACGGGTTTGCGAAGAAGTTTACCAAGCAGAGCTGAGAGATGCCAACCGAAACATGGGAATTGGTTACATGCTTAAGGCAGCTGGCATTATCACGAGCGATGTGCAAGAGACTGTTAGAGGATATATTCGCCAGTGCGCTATTAATGTCAATGTGCGCGACTTGGCCACCATGGCTGCGACGCTCTGCAATGCGGGTATTCATCCTGCTACAGGGGAAACAATTATTCCTCAGGACAGTGTGCGGCAAATTCTTTCTGTTATGACGACCTGTGGAATGTATGATGCTGCAGGCGACTGGGTGTCGAGAATTGGTATACCCGCCAAAAGTGGTGTCGCTGGTGGTATTATTGGAGCTTTGCCTGGTCAGATGGGCATCGCCGTCTTCTCTCCCAAGCTTGACTCCCGAGGCAACAGTGTTCGAGGTGTTGCTATGTGCGAAAAGCTATCGAGCGACATGGGTCTGCACATGATGGACGTCAGTCAAATCGCCCAAGCAACAGTACGCGTAACAGTCGCAACCATCGTCGCCGGTCAAAGCGAGCCTCACCATATGAATTGCAACAAGGAAGTCCTCATCTTTAGTTTGCGAGGTGTTGTACGATTCGGTGGTTCAGAGCGACTTACGCGAGCAATTACACGAGAACTTGGAGACCCAGACCCCGAGGATCCCGGTTCTGGCAGCAACAGATATGTATGCGCTGTTGTATTCTCCTTCCGCGACGTTTTCTCTTTTAATGGAGTAGCTCAAAAGATTATTCAGACAGATATTACTCGGTTGGTAAAGGATGGACGGACTGTGGTTGTTATTGACCCTTCGGGCGTTCTCGCAATGGACTCTGAGCCCTCGGAAGGTATTTTGAAGATCGTGGAGACAGAGACGGCTGCGAGGGACTTTATTGGTGGTATTGGATGTCACACTGTTTCGAAGAATGATGAATGGTAATTTAGCAAGTTTAGCCAAAAAGAAAATGTTTTAAATACGCTTCCTGCTCGTGTGCCTGTATATTGTTGTCAATCAATATGCTTATTTGTCTGCTATGACCACCTACGAATACGAAGCGCTATATTAGAAATTGAACAATGTAAACTTTTCTATCGGACTGGACTATACTAAGTTACATTTTTTTAGTATGGCGTAAGTCCATTAGCTTAACCAACAAGCCTGGTCCTGGAGAAAATAGAAAGATGCGTCTGACGTTTCTTTTTATCAGACTAGACTATACATACTAGGTTGCATTTTTGCATAGTGCAAGCCTATTGGCTTAACTAATGAGCCTGGTCCAGGAGAAAATGGAAAGATGTGTCTGATGTTTTATATCTGCGCTTGTCTCTCCCTGGCCGCAATAGAATGTGGCTGTATAATGACGATATACACGCGTAGGGGTGATTTTAGACCCGCCGCTCTTTGAATCTTTACTGGGTGTGTGGAGTCTTATCGATAAGGCGATAGTCTTATCAGCTCTATCAGCCAATAGACGCCCCTGAATCTGAGTCGTGTGCTGGCAGTGATCTGCGCACGACTTTTCTTCTGCGCGGTGTGTCACGGACGGCGTCCGCCATTTTACTGAACGGAAAGTCGGTGATTCTGTCACGAAGTTGACCCAGCCTGAACGAAATTAAATTAATTCAATAAGCTTGTCGTATTAGTCACAATGAATATATGTTTTCACAAATGTGAAACATGCCATGCCATAAAAGACCCAGTGGGACCCATTCACTAATCCAGCTGTATCTTCGTTCATTTTGTGACATCAACCATCCTTGGCCGCAACCTTTATTTTTCTGAAAGACACAGACAAGTACAATCACCACTTCATCAACCCTTTCAAAGGATGCAGTCAAAGCGCCTTAACCTCCCGGAGTTTCCCGATCCAAGAGAAAATGATGTTTTTCGTCAGTCCTTCCATTGTTTGCTGCCGGGATCCTGACCGTTTGGCCTAACACTCATTTAGTGAGCCCCAGCTCCGATGGGTTCCAGCAGGACCTTTCTACTGATCAAGAGCAGACAGTCAACCCCCAGCAATTGATTGTCTCTGGGGATGTTCCGCAAACCAACTTGTCGGTTGAAAAAGACTCTCACATGTCTCCATTTGATGCAAACACTTTTTTGCCTGAACCCTGTTCATTCCCCCAGATTACGCTCCCCGAAGTACTAGCGCTCATTGACAACATCGCCCCGAATCAATCCATAGTAAGGGCCCAGACTTACGAACAACCTCCCAACGGAAGTCAAAATGCGATGCCACGAAGCAACTCTGGCCAGAATCCTGAGGTTCAGTCGGGTGGCAGGAGGGCCAATGCAATCTCATCACCATGGTCGATCTCGCTCTTTGCTTGCCCTTACTACATAAAGGATCCCATCCGCCATTTCGGGTGCATCAACCTGAAACTAGATTCGTATGGACGCGTGAAACAACATCTAAAGCGAACCCATCTAAGCTTCGATGTCAGTAGATTAGAGGGCTTTGCATGCGAAAGATGTGGAATGATCGTCCTAGACGAATCAAGGGAGATGCACCGAATCTCCCCTGATTGTACGGAAACGACATCAGTCAATGAACCTCAAGTTTCGCGCCAGGCATGGGAAAGCCTCGAGAAACGCTTTAAAAGCGGCTCGTCGGATGAGGAGAAGTGGCTTAATATGTGGTTTGTTCTTTTCCATCAGCCCCTCGGCACGTCAATACCCATCAAAGACACCGTTATGAACAGGTTCATCCAGATCATTCGTAACTATTGTCAGGTTGATGGATTTGGAGAAATCCTTTCATTTATTGAGGAAACGCGTGGGGTTGAACTTGAAAGCGCTTTGCAAATGCATGAATTGCTGATGAAGCTCCTTGACTTCATCCGAGATTCCATTCAACAGCATTTCAATGCAAAGGATGCAGGCACTAGTGGCTGAATGTTATTCGAGCTTTATGTATGCGTATTCGTGTCATGAAATCCTTCCGTTCTGTTTTTTTTATCGTCTATTTTAACTACTGTGAGCCTTGAACTTTCCAGACTCTATCTCTTTCTTGTATATAGAGAAATATAGAAATAATAGAAAAACTGATAAATAATAGAGTTAGTAAAATGATATGTTATGATATTCTATTTCCAGATTGCAATCTTTATTAGAGTAGTAAACAATGCTTTAAAAAACTACTGATACTAGTCTAAATGACTACTAATATTTATCTCTTACTTGGCGCCTATATATCTCCAGTAAATAAGATTCAATAGGTTACTGTAGAAGCTTAGGGATAAGGCTTATATTGTGTGAAAAAAAACTGTGTTCTTTGTCATAGCTACTTTAGTCATATAGTCTAATCCCTAGTAAATAATATATTTTATTCCTATATTAAATTAATATTTGCAATGCGGCGCTATTGAATGGCAGAGTCCTGTCTTTATGTATTAACAGTTGAGGCATCAGGAAATACTCAAGATAGTCAAACGTTTGGATACCCTCCCGCACCTATGCCTTTATTATATTCTTTTAATCTGTGCAAGGTGTACCCCTCCCTATGCTATGGAAAATACCAGAAACAATAGGATACATATTAATAATAGAGGCGACTGGCCATTAGCTGTCTGGTCGGAACTGTGTTCTACTGGCCTGTGAACCTGATTGAGGCGTGATCAGCATAGCAGATGTGGGAGGGGCAACTTGATAGCTGTGAGATTTGGCGTTGCATCGTCCGTTCGGGGCCTGGAAGTGGCTGGCTGACGCTGATGCGGACGTTTGAGATATCGCATTCGCATCAAGGCGGGGAATGTGGCTCTTTCATTTGCGTGCTAGAAAAGGTTGAGACAGTAAGATTTTAGCATCCAAGCCCTATCGCTCAGCGAGTGGATGCTAAAGGCCGCTAAGCCAATGGAACTAGACCTCGCTAGCGTAGCACCCGATCTTCAGCTTGATCCACGACGCTAGGTTCCTCCATTTCCTCTCTTACTTGATATTCGTTTACGCTATTCCGGACCGAGCCGCAGTAAAAATCTGTCTCCGAGCCAATACGAGGCTTTCAATGCTTCAAAGATCCTGTTTCAGCCGCCTTGTAGACTTGACAAGGTGTGGACATATGTTGGCTGGTCATGTTGAGTATGTACAGTGAGACAGGCTATCGAATCTAGCCTTGTCCTCGCGAGTCTAGGCCCGCGCCTTTTGCCGCTTTTGTCTTGACCCGCCTTCGGGGCTTATCCACTGATATGTGCCAGAAGGCTGAAGCTGAAAAAGATGTCTTATCACAGTAAGACTGGTATATGAGTTATGAACATAAATACTGCGTACCTGTCGGCTTGACCATCATCTTGCACTCTCCCACCAGCGTTGCACAAGAGCCAAAAAGACCACCTTGACTCGTTCCACAACTGCCTTGAATATATACTGCCACTATGTCGACAGCTACACATATCCCACAGTCTGAAAAGACCCTCCAAGAGAAGATCGAGCACCTTGGTGATCTCGTGAGGGATCCCAAATCGGACCTAGGCTCTGATGAATTGCCACATCTTCCCGAGCTCATTGATGATTGGTACAACACCGATGTCGATGTGACCAAGGAAGAATTCCATCGCAGAATTCTTGGAGTCTTTAAAGACTCCAAGCATGAGGAAGTCTACCATGGTGTCATGGCCCAATTTCCTGATGAAACGCGACAAATTCTTGAGGCTTTTATCGATGGTGATAAGTCTGCTGAACAGGCTGGTGAAGCAATAAAGCAGACTGCGCCTCAAGCAGTCGGAGTGTCAGATACCAGCTCGCACACCCAGACTTTCTCTATGGTGGCACAGCAGGTGACCCTTCCTGGCAAAGCCAAGGTTCGTACTCTCCTCCATAGCTTTGCCCCCTGTTCTCACATTCATAGGGTAAGGAAATCAAGGACTTGACGTTTCAGAATTGGGGGCGCACCGTCAAGAATACTCCTACAGTCACTTATTACCCCGAGACCGTCGCCGAGATCATAGAGATTGTGCGTGATGCTGTTGCTAAGAACAAGGGCATTCGAGTTGCCGGTTTCCGTAAGTTTCTTATCTCTCAAGTAGCAGTTACTCTTCCCCCTAACCATATCTAGGACATTCATGGGCGCCGGTCTTTGGAAGAAACAACAAGACGGGCCAGTCTACTAATGGCGATGTTCTGATCTCTACCTTGACTGAGACCAACGCAAGCAGGCTGCCAAATCTCACTTCAGTCCCAACAAACCTCTTCCAGCCCAAGGACACAGAGCTCAATGCGATCAATGTAATCACGGATCCTAAATTTGTTGGAGCTCCGGCTTTGAAGAATGGCAAGAAGTATGTCCAAGTCGGCACGGCTACGACGAATGAAAAGTTTCGACGGTGGTGCATCAACACTGGCAATGTTACTTTGCCTATGAACATTATTGAAGTCGAGATAACCTTTGGCGGCAGCAACGCTACAATCTGGTGAGCCTTTTTGCAAGGTCTTTTATGCTTGAAACTAAACATCTCAGTCACGGTGCGGGTATCAATAACCCAACCTTGAGTGACCTTGTCCGACGGTCAAACTCGACGTTATCAAGGCCATTCCACCGCCGCCTGAGATGAAGGATTCAGATATTCCTGCTGCCCTCCGCAAAAGTCGCACTCAAGCTGAAAAGGATGATGATGTCCGTGAATTTGAGCGTCGTGCAAATGAGGACTTTTATGCTGAGTGGTTTTGGTTCCCATACTCGCAGCAAGTCTGGGTTAACACCTGGAAGACTGACACTAATACTAAAAATGTAGTCAATTATCCCAGCAATGCTAAGAAATTTTATCAAGTCGCCAGCACAGCTATCATGAACATGGCTCAAGAGATTGGGAAACACATCCATGCTTTGCAAGTTGCGCCCCAGACAACGACTTCCCTTCTATGTAAGTTTAATCAGCCCACTTCGGGACAAAATACTTACATGAGACAATAGCTTGGCTCGCAGTAAAGAACTTTGACGATGTCAAAGGAACTAATAAAAGCATCAGAACTCTGCTGCCTAATGCTCTTCATTTCCATCGCGGCGTTCAGAACATTCGGGTGCGCAATCTGGAAGTTGAGATGCCTGTAAGTTCCAGTCGACTTTGGGTATCGATCAAACAACTAACACGACTACTAGCTCGACGCAAAGAAGGGTAAGCCGAATGAGCGAGACTACACCAACGTGCGACGTGCTTGGTGGGACGTCATCAAGACATGCTACGCCAATGCCAAAACCTCCCCCATGCGCATGCCAATGGAGATGCGTATTATGAGATCCAGCGAAGTCATACTCGCACCACAGAGAGGCAACAAGCTTGGAACATGCGCCATTGGCATTCTGACCCTAGAGGCAGTATCCGATATCTGGGTTCCTTATGCCCAACAAGTCCTCGACAAGTGGACGAGCTACAAGACCAACGATGGAAAGCCTGTTGTGGTGAAGCCTCATTGGGCCAAGGAGTGGTATATGTACGAGGTTGGCGGTAAGCCTTGGAAGGAGAAGCTAGTCAAGGAGGACTATAAGGAAGAGATTGCAGAGTTTCAGACTCTGATGGCGGCTATTGGCAAGAAGCATGGCTGGGCTCTGGGGGATATCAAGAGGACATTTTCTAACGATGTTCTTGATGATCTGTTCCTGGAAGGGGTTGCAACCTCTAAGCCACAACAGGTTGAAAAGCTGGAGAAGACAGCTCAGGTCCAGGTACACGAGATTCCCTCAAAGGTAGTCTCACGAGTATCTGTTTAAGTAAGGGCAGTCAGATGATACTCTAGAAAGTTCATAGTTTCCGTTAACCTATTTAATATTTACACTAGTCAGAGTAGATTAAAAGCGGCTCCCTATTGAATGGTACAGTCAAGGTTTGCTTTCTATTGACAGAACCGTTCTTAGGAAATAAAAAGCAAATTTCCTCCATGTCTCGAGCACAGCCTTATTACAACTGGCCTGTTGGGCTTACGCGCTGAGCCTCCAAGCCTCTAGCGCTACCAACTGATATTGAGATATATTATTGGTCCAGTAACCGCACTTTTCAACTCCACCCAAGCAATAATATATCACTGCATATGCAGGCTGTCAATACAGAACCTCTCATTTGTCTATCGTATTTCAGCTCCGGTGATGAGCGGTTTCCTAATACTTTAATATCCCCTTATGTTTTATTTCCCCCTCTTTTCCCCTCTTCTCAGCCGTGCTTATTCCAACTGAACAACTACCATCACAACTTCAATACTAATTTTGTGCTTCTTGAGAAAGACCAATGGCTTGCGAGAACGTAGGGGAGACAAATCCTGACATTGCAGGGCTTGGGGTATGTGCCAGGCCGCTTTCTTTCGCCAAGAACAAACTCCTTACGACTCACCCAGGTTTTTGTCTCATTTGCTGTTCAAGCAGGACTTTCGGTGGTTCTTTCTATCATGTCCATTGCTTTGTGGAAAGAGGCTGGGACAGCCCTCTTGGATCCAGATGGACCGTATCAGTTTGCAGCCATCGCATGGCGCCGACCGGGTGTCTTAAACCCAGGCTTACGGCCTAATGAATCGTCGGACCAAGTATATAGGGCGAGTGATGACGAAGAGGTGAACACCAGACAACTGATAAGAATAACCGAAAAGGCGAAGATAGACGCTGTTCTTGCGTCAATAAGTGACATCCAAATCATCAATGGCAAGCTTGATTTTCATGGTTCATTTGAGTTATGGTCTGACAATTTCTAGCATTGGCTGTTATCCTGGCTGCCGTTATCCAATGGAGAACTTTGAGCTTGTACCATATGCACATTGTGTATGATATGGCTAGCTTTACCGGGTAAGCTGAAGTTTATCTAAGTTAGATATTCTTTTGATTTGACGTCAGTTAATAAGCAAAATAGCATATCTGCCTGCGCTAGCTTCGTCTGTATTCCCTCTCGCGAAATGCGGCAATCTCGACGGTTGCTCCTGCTGTCATATGTCGGCTCTTACATTTCTTTTCTTGTGGTACTATACATTCGACTCAACAGGTGGGATTCTTCTCTTCCAGGCCATTGTTACCACGGTCCAATAGTAGATAGCACTTCAGGTGTTCTATACGTGTCCTTCACCGGTATATATTCTCTTGCTGCACTCCTCATATGCTATAAAAGCAGCCAAACCGGTCTATCGGGGATTATTCGATTGCAAATGGCTGCATTACCATCTGTCTCAAGGCAGTTATATCGCCGTCCCTGGCTGAAGAAATGGTTTGAAACTTTTTTTGGTGTTGTATGGGTTTGGACCCCATTACCACCGGGCTTTCTAATATTTTCAGTTGAGCCTCGATCCGTCAGGAGTGATAATAAGACTGTCGGTCGCATCCAGTATATCTTTAACCTTTTGAATTCTTTTAACGAATTAATCCTGCTATTAAGTCCCAGCAATGTCTATTTCTGGAATTTCCTAGGTAGGAGGGGTGAACAGGCGGAGAAGGCTCCGGTCATTGCTATTCTCGCCCTTTGCCAGTATCCTCTTCACCTAACTATGGCGATAATAGTAAGGAAGAGTAATGAGAAGCTACTTGAGGGAGACTCTGAGAACGAATGGGGATTTGGACAAATTGTTGCGCTGTTGTTATGTGCTGGAACACTCATAGAATGTATCAGGTCGCGCCTGTTTGTCGGAATCATTCGGGAATATCGAAAGGGAAAGAGTAAAATGAAAGAAGAGTCAGAGGATGATCATAGAGGGGCAGGGCTGACAGATCTTGAGAATCAGGCCGGACCTGCAATTGGAACCCGAAGGAATACTTGCTAGTCATGCGACCCAAATAAGGGCTAGTGGAGGATTCGGTCTCAGTTAAACAATGAGATTTTCGGAGGAACTGTTTTACGAGGGTCTTATCCTATGTCAGTTCAATGTAGATGTTGTTATATATTCCCAGTTCGAGATGGTGCTTTTCAGGAAAAGATCTATATCATGGAAATTCCCAGCTTGGCCTCCCCATTGTACTGTGCGTGTTAATTCTGATACCCTTGGTTTCCCTTTTTGAGACCTAACGTGCTGACGAAATTACCCTTTCACTTCCTCTTGTTGTTCTATTGGAACTTGGCCGATATGCAAACGCCCTTCTGCCGCATGTTGAGAAACACCGCAGGATATAATTTTCCGGAGACGTTATCGTATCTTTCCTCTATATTGCGTTAGTTCCTGGAAGTGAAACAACCCATACTTGCTATGTGATACTCTCATAGACTTAAGCCATGCTCTGCTCTATGGTGTCTCAAGCAGGTACTAAATGAGAAAGAAAGTATAATATGTGACTTACCTAGTCTTTCTCCCTCCCAGGTGAAATAAACGCACTTCTTGGTTGCATCAAACCCACAACCCACAGTGCTGCCCTGCCGATACTCTCGACTGAGTTCCCAATTGTTCTTAAGCCCCGATGCTTCTGAGTACGTGCAGCCCCCCAAAGATTGGTAGTCATATGTTAATACGCTTCCGAGCGGAACTGGTTCCTTGTTGAGCATCGTTGCGCCGTCAATTAGCCCAATACCCATGTCCCTATAAGATATGGTTAGAAACCCTGTAACAATGCATATCTAATAATGTCCAAAGGAATAAGAAAAATTACATACAGTTTCTCGCCTGGACATCCCTTCTTGATAGTGATTTCAAAGTAGTAATTCTCGTCTGTTGGAATGGGATGATCTGCCCGGGCCACTGCATACCTGTCTGCACCAGCGGGCTGGATTTCGTCGAGGATGGCTCACTCATCATCAGCATGTCATTTCATAGAAAAGTACCAATCAAGTAGTCAACTTACCTGTGACTGTGACTTCTGTGGGGTCCGCCTTCTCATCCACTTGGTATAGGGAGGGATGTCGGTCGTTTTGGTGCCATCCTCGAGGCATCTTAGCAGCCTTTTTGTCTCCCTGGTATGTCTTTCTATCCGTCCCATTCTGCCGAAGCCTCTTTAAAATCTTCTTCTTCATTGCTGGTCGATCGTAGCATATGGCGTATTTCAAGGGAGTCCAGCCATCATCATCCTCCAAGCTCCCAGTAACACCCGCAACATTGATCAGTTGATTGAAGAACTCTTCTTCACCAGATGCAATAGAGGCGTGGAGAGCTAGTTCACAAAGTTCGATATATTGGAAGTGGTTCAAGTTCTGACTTGCAGCGTTAACCACGTTAAATATATCCTCGTCGATGGTTTGACAGGCCCGATACAAGGCACTATGCCTGCGAACGCTGCCTTCGACGAGATTCAGTCTGGTATGACGACAAAGGATTTCTGCTATACCGGAATCAAATCCAGCAATGGCGTGGTCTAATGGCGTCTTTCCCTCATTGTCTTTGATGTTGGGATCAGCATGTGCTTGGATCAAACACTCGACAATCCTTTGGCCCATTGTTACCGCACAGCTCAGGGGCGTCCGACCAGCTGGACCAATGCTATTGACGTCGACTCCCTCCAGAGAAAGAATGAACTTGACCATTTCTTCGCTGTTGGACATGACGGCACTGTGCAGTGGAGTCCCAAAAGCCTCATCGTACAAGTTAGGGTCAGGGTAATGTTCAAAGAGTGCCTTGGCGATCGGAACAATCTCAGAACCTGAACCCATATGCAAGGCTCGTCCCAGGCTACAGCCTAGGTCTAGCAGCTTCTCGACTGAAGTTTGCTGATAAAAGACAATGGCGGTAATCAAGGGAGTAATGACAAGCCCATCGTCATCAGATTTGGGATCTGGTGCAGCATCGATAAAAGCACCACGCGTTACCAGCTCCTCGATGCAATCAGCATTGCCATCTTGGGAAGCCCAGTGTATTGCAGTTTGCCCTTCGTGATTCCGCGCGTTGGGGTCGACATTGAAGTCAAGAAGTTTGCGGGCTGCCTGAAGGTGGCCTATTTGTACCGCTAGAAAGAGAGATGTATTTCCGCAGTCGTCTCGCACGTTAGGGTTGGCTCCATGCTCGAGCAATAAGGTAATAAGGCTATCGTCACCCCCTCGCCTTGGATCGAGTAAAAGGGCTGCATAATGCAGAGGAGTTCTTCCGAATCCTTGAGATCCATCGGTCTCAGGCCACTTCGCATCCAAATTCACCTTATTGTTCGCTTTTCCGAGTAACTCGTGTATAACGGGAAATATATTGGGGCCGTTTTCCCCATATTCGCCGTTTGCGCTCTTTGCGGCCTCTCGACATGCGCGTAATAATGGAGTGACACCGGCTTTGTCAGGGCCGTCAACAATGATGTCGGTATCAGAGGCCAGCAGCGCCCTCACGATGTCTAGGCCGTTCAATGCCATTGCGCTCGTAAAGGGCAGTAAGCCATCTCCATTCTTCAAGTTTGGATTTGCTCCAGCATCAAGAAGAATCTTTGTAATACCCACATAACCGGTTTGGATCGCAATATGCAATGCAGTGTTACCGGACTTTGTGTCTACCCAGTTGAGGTGTCCTTCATCTTGGACTGATACTGCAAGCTTTACGATTTCAATCCAGCCATGCTGTACGACTAGGTGAAGTAAAGCCCCACTGACAGTCGCATAGTGATATTGCAAAAAGAGCCTTACGACAATTTCATGACCTCTTATTGCAGCAGTAATCACCGCGGTTTGATCGAGTGGCACACAGTCCAAGTTCGCCATTTTAGATAAGGGTTGGAAGATCGGACACGACAGCTCAGACTGATTTTGACCCAGAATTGCCTCAATACACGTGACCAAATTCATTGCGGTGAACAACCAACACCGGGCAAAAGCTAAGTTGACTGACTAATCTTTGTCAGAACACAGAGCCATGTAGGGTCACAGATTTAACGTATGGGAGATTTTAGAGTTCGTAGAATAGAGAGGGAAACTCGAAAGAAGATGTAATAAAATGATTTAAAGGCTCTGGTCGAGTTTCAGAGCTTTATAAATGATATATATTTTTAAACGTAAATATAACACTTTGGCTAGTAACTCGATAAAAGAGTATTTACATATGAAGCTGGAGACCAGTTTGCGATTATCAGTTAGACGAGGCAGTGAGAGAACGAAGTGTAATCAAGGCTTAAGCCCAATACATACCGGAAGAACCCTCTCTTCAATTATAAAAGGTAACAATTCGTCACATTTCCATGCTGCGTTCAGCCGCACTACCATTAGGCAAGTGTGCAGGAGTGAGCGTCCATCGCACACAACCACCCTCATCAAGCGCCTCGTAATAAACCCCTCCCCAAAGATCCTCTTTCATTGCACCCCGACATTCAAATCTCAGTAAAGCAGTCTTACAGCTATCTGCCAGTAACAGGTCACCCTTGGCCTTGCACCTCTCATCCGTCGAATTCCAGAGCGGAGGAGTGGCCCAGCCAGCTTGGATGAATATACCATGCGTCCCATCCGTTGGGAATCGATGCACAGCGATATCAGGAGGTCCTGTCGGGGCGGGCTTCCTAAGTTTGCGTGATCCGTCACAGAAGTCGTTTATGGCATCTCTCAGTTGATCAACGGTGTATGGTTGCAGCGATTTATCGGTCCTCATCCAGGTATTCCACTCGCAGAGACACTTCTCTCCGATATTCTCGGGGAACTTTCCATCAACCACTGTTGGGTCTGGTCCGTTCTTGGCTGGACATGCACCAGTCCACACTGACTCTGTAGGCTGCGATGCATCTACAGTTGTCGTTGTTGCTGTCTTGGTGGCAGTGCCAAAGAGTGAGTCAAGCTCCGATTGTACACGCTTGGCTATACTTTTGAGCTTGGCTTCGCTCTCTTCCGTCTGGGGCCAGCTTTCCATGGCGCGAATAGTCGGGGCTACTGGCATTTCCGACGATGCTGTGCTTATATCAGTCGCAGTTATTGTTTGGCTGCGGCCTTGGACCTTGCAGCCATAAACAGTTCCGCAGGTAGAGATGACATCGCTAGTCACCGTACTTGTTACTGTGACATCAACATTAACACTGTATGAAGTGCTTGTAGCACACAACTCCGCTGATTCGGTTTCGCAGGCCGTGGGCTCATTTGAGAAGGTTGGGGTGTTTCCTGGACCGACCCTGAGTCGTGAGTTAGTATCTTCAGTCAGACAGTGTTGTTTGATCATAAGGTACTCACGTGAAACTAGGCCAGTCAGGCAGTGGACGGTTGGTGTTAATTTCAATACCACCTTTGGGGTTGTCGGAAATGGCCGGCGGAGGACCACTATTGTCTTGTCAGTAAGGTATTGGCAAGTAAAGAACAGGGAGGTCGTACGGGGGATAGATGCCTGGCGGAAGAGATACACCCCAGCCCGATATGGGCCCAATACAGGCGTTAAAGAACCACATATTGCAAGGTACCACGAAGCCATCGTCACGAGCCTCAGGTTTAGTGACGGATGTTGTAACAGGCACAGCTATATAAATGCCAGAAGAGGTTTGGTCGGTGTTGCCATTACTAGTTGCGATGTGACCAGGTTCAGTAGGAGCTCCATCATCAACACCTGTTGAGTGTTCTTCTACTAGCGTTGTCGGTTTAGCGGAAACATCACTCGTCACTCCGTTGACCAGAGTCTCTGGAACTGTTGGTAAAGGTGTAGGATCTGTGTTCGTGCCAGCAGAATGCGTTGCAGTACCATTCGTTTCATCCGGAGATGCTGGACTCTGTTCTGTCGATGGTAAAGTCGTGGGAACATCTAATCCATCAGAGATCGCGGTTGACGCAGCAGAGTCTGTATCGCTTGTGAAGGGGATAGTTGCCAAGGTGTCGGTTGTGAGAGCCGCGCTTTCATTTGGTATCTCAGTGTCCATAGTAGTAACACCAGATGGCTCAGATACGATAGTCTCTGTCGCGGAGACAGTCCCTTGAGAGATCTCAGCGTCGGTTGTCCCAAAGCCAATTGAAAAGGTTGAAGACGGTTGATCTTCAGAAGTCTGATCAGATACAGCTTCTGAAGCCGTAATCGAAGGATTTGTACCACCTGGAGGGAAGGTTGGGCTCGAAGTGTCACTCCTTGTCACGACAGGCTCGGTGGCAGGGATCGTCTCCTCAGATTCCTCTGGGTTGGTTGTCCCAAATCCAGCTGACAAAGTTGAAAATGGTTGACCTCGGGAAACGTGATCGGATATCGTATCAGAAACAGTAATCGGAATATCACTCCCTGTCTCAACAGTACCAGTGGGTAACTGGGTTGGTTCCTGATCATCGATATTAGTGGAAGTAGCGCTTGTAAAATGCTTGGATCCAGTTCCCGATATAGGTAACTCAACAGTTGTTTTGTCATCAGGTTTCGGAGTAGCCTCTGAGGTCTCGGAGCCAATCTCTGTAGGAGGAATTACAGTAGATGCCTCTCCATCTGGCTTCGTAATAACGGTCGAGATGGCTGGATCGGAAGGAGTGGAAGCTTGACTTCTATACGTAGATTCTAGGCCGTCAGACCCAGTCATGATAGGAAGATCAGTTGTTGCACTCTCCTCGATAACGGATAGCAAAGTCGTAACTTGGCCGTCGGGCTGAGTAACGACAATTGGAACAGAATGGCTGGCGTCCTGACTAGTAGGCAGAGGACTACCTGGCAGAGTCTTTGTTCCAACGGAAGATATTGTAGGCAAGGACCCGGAAATTTCAGCGTCCGTGGTAGGATGTTCAGGGTTAGGCCGAACGACTGTGATGATAGTACTGGTATGATCGGGCCTCAAAGATGAAGTCCAAGCACCAGGCTGATAACACAAGTCATAGGGACCACATACCCAGCCTTCACGGCAACAGCCAATGCCGCAGCATTTCCTGCCTAGTGAAGGGGTTAACAATAGTTCGAAAGTAGTGACAAGAGATAGATGGACATACTAGGGCCACAGATGTGTTCGGGATATCCGTCTTTACTTGGACAGCAGGACTGTTCGCCCTCAAGAGCGCGGCAATAGCTTCCGCATTGGCAAAGGCCCGCTTCGCATTGTCGCGAAGGCGGGTAATCAGATGCTGAGACAAGGGAACAAGCAAGAAGCAAGAGAAAGACTCCCGTAATGCGAGCTCTCATGTTGAAGAAAGGATTTAAATAGTGAAGGTGGCACAGAATAAAAGAAAGAATCATAGTCTGCACTTCAATGCACAGGAGGGTAGCTCGACTGATTTAATGTCCCACCTCGAGTCCGGCAATTGTCCCAAAGCCCATGCTGATTTGACTGCCTGAGGTTAAGCCTCAGCTGTGATAATATACAATATACATAACTTCCTATCTGCCGAGATCATCAGGATGCTGCACGTCCTAAACCTCCTACCAACAAGATGGGGCTGTGGAGAATAACTAAATGGTGACGCTAAGACAGGAGCCACTTGGTGGTAAATCCCCCTCATCTCTACTTGAAACAAGTCAGTGCTGAAGAAATTTAGTAATATCATCAGCCAACAGCGCCATCTGTATGCGGCCACTGACCGTGCATGCTGTTGGTTAACAACCAACACCAACAAATACGAGGCTGATTGAGATATTTATGCTCGTGATTATAGATTAATGTCTCATTGAAATCCACAGTTGATTTATCTGGAAACATAGTCTTCCTGGGAGCATGATCCTTCAGCGCCCAACATAATAATCTGTTGGCTCATTTGCCTTTTTTCGGTAACAATTGCGAGGTATCAGGCTGTTGGTTATGTTAGAATAAATTATAATCTTTCCAGGCTGTGAAATCGTAAGATTTTCGATTTGGCCGGTTTCAGGTTAAGTCTCAAGATCCTGTGGCTATACAGTCTTTTGTTGGACCGACCAACGGTAGTTGAATGCCGTTGTGACTGAGGCTCATCATGAAATTCACTATTTCCAACAATTGTATTTATGGACATCTATTAAAGCTTCTTGATGATAAAGACAGTCTTCAATTCGTACTCCAGAATCTTTTTCTTTCATTCAGCCTTATCGTATTCATGGCCTCTGGGTCTAAAGTCATGCTGTCAAGTCTTCTTTTCTTTATCACTTTCCTACCTGTTGGCCTTGCGAATAATGGTGATACAAACCATGTAATCCAGGTCACCGAAGTCTTCCATGTGAAGTCGGGAACGGAAAATGGTGGATGTGATGGCTTCGACGTTAATATGTGGTTCTCAGATGCGAGGTTTCTTCTCGACCTAACAGATAAAGCCTTGCTGGAGGCCAAAAAGTCCTATGATGATGATTTCAAAGATTCTCAAGTACTCAAGTATCTCGATGCATTCTTCAGAATTGACTCAAAGGATGATTCTTCCAAAGCCACCGTCGAGGAAATGAGAGGTAAGATATCCCCACAATAATACCCCAAAGATTTACCGTTGTTGATCAGGTCTAATTCTAAGCATAGTCAATCTAGCTAAAGTCCAGGCGGCAATAGAAGATACAGAACCTGGCGATGACACACCATGGATATTCTGCGATAGCACTTTTGCTCAAGGTTAGTTTCTCCATTAAAACGGCCTTTGTGTTTTGGAGCAACATGATACTAATAAAACTAGAGAAGAAATGGACTGACATAGCTCTCGCCCCGGGAACTGGTGTTGAGCATCCTGATGGCAAGTCAATCAAGGAGGTCTACCCGGAAATATATCAAGAGTACTACGCAGACCGAGAGAAAGCCAAAAGAAAGGAGAAA
This sequence comes from Fusarium austroafricanum, assembly GCA_012932025.1. Lineage (NCBI taxonomy): Eukaryota > Fungi > Ascomycota > Sordariomycetes > Hypocreales > Nectriaceae > Fusarium > Fusarium austroafricanum. Next base: position 7,051 of record JAADJG010000342.1, on the reverse strand, counting down.
TCTAAAACAAAGAAAATGAAGCTTCCCAGCTCCTTTTGTAAGCAATGATGAACTGTATCGTTGCTTCACGTCTGACAAACTCGCTTTAGTTCCGTTCTGGGTCGATGACATCAAGCAGTACCGCTATGCTGAAAAGAGCAACTATTGCTCTAAGGCTAACCTCAAGAACCTCGCCGGTGTTGATGATAACGCCCAGCCCAACACCATCACTTTCTGCACCAAAAACTGGAAGAAAATGAAGTACAAGGGGATCAACGCGCTTCCAGATGTCATCGCCGAAGGGGTATCCATGAAGGACTTTACTGTTGAATCTCTAACATTTCTTCACGAAGCTTTCCACTTCGCACTTGAAAATGAGAATACACCAGATGTTGCGTGTAAGTGATATTACTTTTCAAGACCTAAAGATAAAGACTAATATGGAATCTCAACTATCGAAGATAACATAGGAGAAGTCACCGGATCTGTTGCCCTGGAAGATGGAAATTTTATCACACGGGAACAAGCAGTCGCTAACCCGGAATCGTGGACTCTGTTTGCTTTAGCATGGCATCTTGGAAAGAAATACCCGAAGTTCACATTCGCAGGTACTGAGGCGAAGCCCTTGTAGGTGCACAACTAGGTGTCTTGGGGCTGATTTGCTTGAATATGTATTCTATCCTGGAATATCATTTGGTCGAGTTTCCAGTCTTTGGGCTTATTGATCAGAAGGTCCTGAAATGTCCAAGTGTTGCAAGCGATAAGCGGCGGTCCTTGCATGAACAGCCTCAGCATTGCGCCCCCGTTCGAGTGTCGTTGAGTCCTCCCCAATAATATTAATGCTCTCGAATGCCACATGAATTGATTCCCATCCAATAGCACCAAGTGATTTCAAGTCGTCCTTGAAAGCGTCTACGGCAAGCGGACGCTGCATACCACCGTCGCCCAAAACAAGCCTCCTCTCAGTAGTCTTGTACTTGTGTTCCAACTCCTCATTCTTCCATTTGTGACACCACATACTCGCAATTACCTTCTCTGCATTCCAATCATGTTGACCATCCACCCATCCAAAGCTTGGTTTCCAGCTGTAACACTTCGGTTTGGGTATCCCGCTTGCTGATGTATGAACAAGTTTCTGGGTTTTCCAGATGGCATCTTGATTCTCGGTGGTAATCGACGGCGGCCAGTATACAGTGAACATCTCGACATTGGAGGTGTATCCGATACCGAACATACGATTGGCAAACACAATGACCTTGGTCTCTGGTTGAACATTTTCGGTTGTCAGGCTGGCCATTAACTCGTCATGCTCAGGGGACAATTGGAATTTATCCCAGTCCTCTTGCGACTGCCAACCGACACCAAGGAGGTACTCCTGAGGAGACTCGATGATAGAGCCGTAAAAAGGTTGCCGAAGAGAATGTCCCCATGCGTTGAGCGGTTTAAAAATTGACTGCTCAGGTTCAGAATTATACCGGAATTTCGTCCATGTCGTGATTCCGACTGCGTTAGCCCACTCGGAAGCTTTTTCAACACGAACAATGTCTTGCGTTCTGGTCATGGCTTCTTGGCTTTGGAGGGGCAAAATCGAAGGTTGTTGAACTTTACGTCTGTGCAAGAATAAGAATTAGGGGGTGAGTTGGCTTTATGTTGGTCTTGTTCACTCTGGATGCTGCAAACCAGGGTGGGGACCAACAAGGTCAGGCGCCCCTGAACTGTGATTAACGGCGCCAGTTGCGACTAACCTTATTGCCTGGAGATCCCCCCAGCAGTGCATAAATTATACGCCACTATAAATTTATAAATTCTTATAGACTAAGAAAGAGTTTATAGAAATTAAATAATTTAAATTCTAATTTCATGAATAATGGATAATAAATAATAACTAAATTTAACCAGTCTAATTCTTATATCTTATCGCATTATGACATAACCTGAAGGGCAATTCTTAAAAATCACGTCTACCTTATGGAAAGCGGGGTAAAATAATTTAACATATAATAGCTCTGTAAAGCACTTGACAGCTCCGAGAGTCAGTATTATTCTTCTTTCTCGAAACGTTTTCTAGATCGCTGAATCAAACATGGCACTCTGCGATTCGTGTCGCGATCTGTTCTCCATTCTCGAACAGGACTACCGGTCGGAAGAAGACAACGACCCCGACTACTCCGATGACTCTGACGACGTAAACGACTATGGCCCCGAAGAAGGTTATACTAGCGCCTTGAAGTTTCATAACCGATACGAATATTATGGAGGCTCTATGCCAAAGATATTACCGCAACTCCCTGGACTTATACATTCATCGTGGCAATCATTCTGCAACTCCCTCGACAGTTCCTGTCCAGTCTGTTGGATTGTTTGGCGTCACGTTAGGGACTCTCCTACGTCTTCCTACCGTGACGATATCCGTGATGGGTTTTATCTCTGGGTTAGCGGAGGTAATCCTTCGACAAAAGTGTCTGGTTCTCTGAAGTTGAGAAGCTCCGCCAAATTAAAATATTTTGATGATATTCTGTTATCGTTCAAGAGAACGACGAAGCAGCGATTTGAAGGTAACTTCCCTTTAAGATATTCATGAAGAGCGACTGACCATGAACTGTAGAAACGGTGGCAGGTACTCCTCTGGAGGAGCATATGGGATCTGGAACAACTGTGAAGACTGTCAAAGATTGGCTTTCTAAATGCGACGCGGGCCATCGTATTGGGAGTGTTGGGTGTGTGGCGAAATGGCGTGATATAAATGACCCGACCATCCCCACCCGACTCATCGATGTTCACGAGTATGGCTCCCACTTGTGGTCCCTAGCCGAAACGAATGGGCATGAGAGCTATTCCAAGTACATTGCCCTATCGCATCGATGGACAGCCGATACCCCTCGCCTCCTTAAGGACAACTATCTAGACTTCCAAACCGGTCAACCCGACAGTACTGTCCAGCGCAGCTACCAAGACGTTTTTGTCCTCTGTCGAAAATTGGGCATCCGCTATGTCTGGATCGACTCACTGTGTATTTTCCAGGACTCAGCGGATGATTTCCTTCGAGAAGCTGCGACAATGACAGAAGTCTATATGAATGCTTTCTGCACCTTTAGCATATGTTGGGAATCCCCTGGTGGGTTTCTGCGAGCTCGGGACATTCGTGCTCTTCCCTGATGGGGTCCTCACTCCCAAGGCTCGCTAGCTCTTTTAGATCGCTATGTATTTGTGGAAGATCAAAGGGAACTGCATGCGGCCATTACTCACACACCAGTCAACCAACGGGGATGGGTGCTCCAAGAACGGCTTTTGTCGCCAAGACTACTATACCTAGGAAACGATCAATTCTACTGGGAGTGCAATGACAGAATATCATTCGAGGCTAAGCCCGAAGAGCTTCTACAAGACGTTGGTGATTATTGGCGAAAGATCGTCAGTACTTGGCCAGAACTTGTGACCCTGTTTATGACGTTAGGTCTGACGTTTGAGAGGGATAGACTACTTGCTATATCAGGCATGGCGAGGTACTTGTTAAAACCAGGGGAGGAGACCTTTAATGAAGGAGGAAATCCCAACTCTTATCAAAAGACAGAGCGGAAAGTCGATCGCACTGTCGAGTATGTTGCAGGCTTACGGAGAGCTTATTGGATCGAGGATCTTCTTTGGTGCCCAATATCCAGGTCCGCGTCCCCAAAACTTATGATTGAAGAGACAAAGCTCGGCCCAGAAGCATTCAATCGTTGTCCAGATGACATTGTCCCCTCGTGGTCCTGGGCTGCTTGTCCAGGACCTATGCAATGGACGATTGAGAAACGAGACCATTGGTTCGGGTACCTGATTGACGAGATGCCGAGTTGGGATGGCGGTCCCTTGGCCTGTCTGCGCAGCAGCAACCTTGAGCCTTTGGGGAGCGACATTTACGGTCTACCCAAATCGGCATCACTGGATATATCATGCCTCCTCCTTGAAGCTCAGTACACGGAGCTTGATGGCCCTGGAGACGTATCTAAAAAAATGAAAAGCCCTACTGATCACGAGTGTTTCCACTTGTACACAGATGGTTTTCTACTTCCACTGCCGTACCCACGGGTGCATAGTAATAAACGATCAGTGGTCACTGTCCCTTTCGAATCGTGCGACAGTTTCACGCCGACGTGCTTTATTCTGCCGCTCCTTGAGGCCAGGATGTGGGCCTGTATAAAGATCACGGGTTTGGTGGTTCAGGAGCGACCACAGGTTGAAGGCAATTTGAGAGAGCTTGTACGCATCGGGAGCTTTACCAGGTATCATACCCTTGAAGGGCTTGCTAAGAATCAGGATCGCGCAGGTATGGGAGTTATCAACGCGTTGCTAAAGAACCTTCCTACCGATGGTGATGCGTTTGAACAGATGTTGTGTAAGTGTGCACAGGAGTGGGGGGAGAAAGAGAATATTGGTGATAAAGTAGGAGACAGCGCCACAGCCAAGGCTGAGTGGACGACTATTCGGCTTGTCTAAGGGAAGAGAAAATAAGAATAAAGATGACCTTACCAACGCTCGGTATTACGACTTTGGTGAAATTCTTTAATCATAGATCGGAGGGAGTCTAGCTTTCGCCACAGCTCCGTCACAAATAACTCATCTGACTCAAAGCATCTTCTGGCAACCTGAGCCAGCAACAGAGCAGCCTCTCCTAATCAAATGTTTGGAAACAAAACCGAAGATGCTTCAAGTGCTCACTTTCAACCTTGCCACCAATGGTATCTCGTTGTAAGCAACCGATTGGACAACAGCTATCCCCAATTACGCGCGCGCCTACCCTGTCGCAGCTAATAGGCGTTTTTTTGCCACTGTTGTCTCTTACCTCAACGTCTTTAGTTAGCCCAATCTCCAATTCTGCATTTATCGTTGTTTATTTCTTCGCACATAATTTGATGCAATTGTAATTTGGATGACATAATCTTTTTCAGGTGAGGATGGTTTTCATCAGAGCCCAACTTCTGCCATATCAGGCTGCCTCTGCTCCTTTTTGACCTCACATTCTCTAGCAAACAATATGGCGGACCCTTTGAGTGTTGCTGCGTCAATTGCCGGACTTATTTCCATCACTGTAGAAGCGGTAAAATTCCTCAGTCCCTATGTTTCCGCCTCAAAAAGAACGCCACAGATCGCCGCCCACGTGTACTCTGAGGTTCAGAGCACTCAAGTGATTCTGATGGGCCTTCAAAATCTCACCAAGAATATTGGTTCTATCAAAGCCCAACACGCAGCACTCATTGGGGTTAACCAAGTCATTGCGATCCTTACAGACGGCGTCTTTCTTTATTCTGAACTGCAAAATGAGCTACGGTCTCTACCAGAGCAAGAAGATATTGACGAAAAACTGACCCTTAGAGGTCGCTTACTCTGGGCTCGAAAGGAGAGCACATTCGTTACTCTCCTCCATAGACTGCAGAGTTTCAAAAGCTCGACTTCGCTTGTTTTAGCGATCTTGCAAAGGTATGGAATGTTCGCCATGTGTCGTGTTTGTCATTGGTTGACCAGCATCTCAGTGACTCAGATCAGTCAGCAAAACAGCATCAAGAGCAGCTCTGCAACAACGTTCAAGCACTCCTAGAAAGTAACAATGCTTTAACACGGCGCCTGATGAACCTAGAAGATTCTTTAGAGTTTCGGAGTACTGTGTCAAGAACGACGAGTTTTCTCTCACCATCAACACCAGGCGACCCAGATACATCACTGAGGCGCCTCAGCACCGAGACCAGTCTTCGTATACCAACCCTTGGTTTCGAAAAGGCCCTTAGGTCATCACGCGTGTATCGTCGCGCGAAACGATACAGTATGGACTTTTCATTTCGGAGTTCAGTCGCAAGATCCCGCAACTGGTCAATTCTCTCCGGCTTAAGTCTTAGCGATATCTCGAACATATCTGTTGTTGCACTTCCAATACATCGGGATGATCTTGCCAACCATCAAGATTATGATTTCGGTGATGATCTGCCAGTAGATAATGAGTTGCGTCGGCCCCCAATCGACTGGCCCTTGCTCGTTCAATGCCTGGAGATAAAGCTTATGATGCTTCAAATCAGAGGAATGCAAGAGCATTTTGATGAGGTTCCAGACCCTCCCGATGTCTTCTTCCACCTCTGGGCTGTTCTTCCTCGTGTTAAGCCTATCTTCCTACTCCTGCGAGCCCTGGGCGTTGAGACCAATATCTATATCGATCCACGTCAAGAACTTTCGGTCAGTGCCAAGAAAGAAGTAATTCTACGCCTTGCGCAGTACTGCGTGGAAATTCTGGACATAGATCCAAGACATCTAATTACGTTTGATGACTTGATTGGAGGGGACTATTGCGGTCTTATAAGAGTATGGGATTTACAATTCAGGGACGAAGAGGACCATTTTGCTAACCGAGGACCAGGTAATCCCAATCTTGTCGACTCTTGTCAAGAGGCTACAAGGCTCTTCTTATCACTATCCCAAACATACTCTTTCCCTTGCTCAAGACCTAATCGATGCCAATTCAACAGGTCTCCGAAGCCTCGTCTCCAGTCAACGCCAATACGTGCGTCGGATCGTAGAGCTTGTTGAGATAAAGGATCAACTAGAAATATATATTGAGGGGATCTTTCCAAATGTAAGGCACGCTGCTAATGTTCACATCATGCTGCTTGTTCTGATGGAAAGGAATCTTTTCCATCCCCCAGCAGAGCATAGATGGTTTGTAGCATTCGACTACCTCTACACGAACACCAAAGCCGAGGCGGGACTGGTCGTCGATGACCTGATTAATAAATTTTCGATTACCGATGTACTACGATCAGGCGAATTTGAAGATGCAACATCTTTGTTGTTAAGATGCCGAGAAATCATGCCCGTGCGAGATGATCGAATCTCAGCCTATAATGATTTTCACAAGGTATTTGTGATCCAGTGGCAAGTTTGAGAAGTACGCATATTAATTGAATTAAGTATCTTCAAAGTCAGCCCAATATCTCACGTACGCAGCATCAGGATAACCTAGATGCCACAAATCGTCTTGAGGAATTCCTTAAAAAATTGGAAAGAGTCACAGAGTTGGACATTTAGGATAACGTGTTTGATAAGCGAG
>JAADJG010000341.1:0-17833 GCA_012932025.1 Fusarium austroafricanum | reverse complement strand
TAGGCCCTTACTTATTAATTACCCTATCTAGCTTTTCTTACTTTAATTTCTTTTGCTAACTATAATTATAGCTATATAGTCGCGATATCCACTAATTATTATTAAAGCTAGTAAAGGAATTACTATCTTTATTTTAGAGCAGGAAGTCTTTTATACTGCCCTTAATAAATATTAGCTTTCTATTGGGGCTTTAGGTTCTCAGCTTTAAAGTTAATTCCTTACTAAACCTATAGATCTATTAGCTATCCCACCAGGAGGTATTTAAGTTCTTGTACCTTGGTCATTTAAGGTAATATCTATTAAGATCCTTTAAATATATATCTGGCATATTTTATATTTTAGCGTAGTTATAGGCAAATACTTCTACTTATAGAAGTCTCTTGTAAATTACTAAATAGTACTTGCTATAATGCAACAATAATTCAGTATTACTCTTGCTACCTGAGCTACTACCAAGGGAACCTGACCCCATAATACTGATATAATTCTGCTGTCCGCAATTTGCCCATCTCTCTATTACTCGCTATCACTCGACCTATGCCCGGTAGTTCTTCTGAGCCCTGCGACGGTGCGCAACCCTTTTTGTGTTGATTGGTAGGCCATCGGGGCCCTCGTTCTCGCGGCGGCAGTTAACGCCGACTTCATTACCACAACGAGCAGGGAGGAGGCAGCAGCCGTCATTATCACGGAATACATCCAAGCCGTCGCTTCCCTTGCCCAGTGAGACGCAGTCTGGGCCGTCGGGAAATCCGCAACTATAATAGTGTGTTAACAGAGCCAAACTCCATATAACGGTGCAAAGTCCAGGCCTACCCATTCTTCGCAAAGACGCCAACGGCGAAAAGAACTGAGACTAAAGCGAACTGCATTTTGTATTGCTGGAGAAGAAGGAAAGGCACCAGGCCTGAAGAGAAAAGATGTATAGACTTGTAAAGAGGGTAAGCGGTGCTTTTCAATAGGGACAAGAGGATAGCGAAAGTCAATTTATGGGATGCTTTTCAATGTATTTATAGGCTCGATATCCCCTGAATATAATAAGGATGGCTCTTCTCTTGGCTGAAACAGCCCCCGGCCTGTAACAAAGTTAAAACGCAGGAGTTCCCATATAACAACTCCGCTTGAGACGTGAAACAGAATTAATTTTCATAATATTACTAAAATAGGAAATTCTGATATAGTCAACATTCGCGGACCCTTGGTGAAATATTAAAAGTTGACTGGAAGAATTCCCCTTTTATCCCGTTGCGACATCCGGGAGAGACTAATGCTAATAATAAAAATGAGCTATTAGCCCCGGCTTGTCCGATTGGAGGATTGCCTCCCGGCCCAATTAAGCTTGTTAATCCCTGGAATGCATCCTTGCGAATTACATTCTTCCGTTGTCGTAATAACCGGACCGGGATTCCCATTATCAGGCATCTCGGTTTTTCTTGAACTCATCCTACAGAGCTTCAGAGGTTTAGTTTGCGAAGCTTGTCTTTAGCTATTTAACACTTCGGGACGTCGCAATAGCTATATATAGAGAGCTTTTATATGCACTATAATACTTAGACTTAAATTAGTATAAAATATTTTTCTTAATTACTTTAATAGCTGCTTGCATCTCGCGGTGCCTCACTCTCCTTGGCCGATCTGAACGAGGCTGCCCTGCGGAAGGTTATCACAACCTTACCGGGTAGTGTTCCAAGACACCTCGGTGTAGCTGTCGATGTCCGTGACCCAGCCTCTGTTGAGGCGTGGATTGATAAGAGGGTCGAGAAGTTTGGTAAACTTGATGGCGCTGTCAACATGGCTGGTGTGCTTTGCCCTTCTCACACTTCTATTTTGGAGACAACCGTGAAGGACCTCAACTTTGTCATGTCTGTCAACGTCAACGGCGTTTTCAATTGTCTCAAGTCGCAGATCAAAGCTCTTGAAAAAGGTGGTGCGATCGTGAGTCATCTACTACATTGTGCGTTCTACATCTTCTCGGACCGAGTTACTAAAACCCTTTCACCTTAGGTCTCTGCAGCCAGTATCTCTGGCCAGGTGGGCCTCTCGAACAGCTCCATTTACTGTGCCAGTAAGGCTGCAGTTATCTCCCTCTCCACTGCCGCCGCCAAGGAGAACGGTCATCTCCGCATCAACTATGTTGCTCCTGGTAGGTTCTATAGATGCAGGCCCCGGTATGGGGTGGTTTTGGAGCTCGCGGCTAACTTCTGGTGTCCTACATTAGGTGTCGTCTATACCCCAATGTCTGCGGACCACGACCCTAAGCGTGTAGGAAATCGCCTGATGGCCAACGCTCAGAGAAAAATGGGCAATGCCCACGAGCTGGCCACGGTGATTTGGTTTTTGCTGAGTCAGGACGCTAGCTTCGTAACTGGCGCAGTATACAACATTGATGGAGGATGGATTACTTCGGGTAAGACTTCGGATCAGAGTAAACTGTAATAGCAATAAGTTTTATTTATACATAACTTTATCGCCCTGTCGTTCCTATCCACAATCTTAATTGGATACAAGAACCATTATCCAGCATGTTGCAAATACTGACTTTTCGTCCCGGAGATGTGAAGGCAGACAGTATATGTCTTTGAACTTCACTTCGCGAGAGAATGTAATTTATCCATAGTTGGCACTATGCCGAGAAATGTATTAGATAGTAAATAAAATCAAAATCAACACGAGGACGTAAACAGCTGCGCGTGAAACTCCGAAAAGTTATAAGAAGTCTCTCTATAGCTTGGCCATTGCACCAAGCAGGATATCAACGAACTCGCTACTCTTACCCAACCTCCAGGTGGCTTCCTCACCCCAGTCGCCGGTCTTCTGGTCGCCAACCTTCCCCCTCCGCTTCCATTTCGCAATGGTCTGCCTTTGGCTCTTGTTGTCCAGCAGGTCCTTGACGAAGCTGCCGAAGAAAGGGAGGAGCTTGAAGCCATGACCAGAGTCACCACTGAGTATGACCAGAGAGGAGGACCGCGGGTTCAGAGCAATTTCGCGGTTGCCCATGCCGCTGGCCGCGCCAGTACTGGCAATCTACTGTTGGGAATTTACAAGAAATTTATATATGAGCAAATAATGCAGTTTTTATCAGAGCACAAATCAAGCATTCGGGAAATTAAGTCATCCCGAATGCTTGATTTGTGCTACGATAAAATCTTGTGATTATAATCTAATCTAGTATACTGGCACTTTTACGGTCATTACCGGCCTAAGACCGAATATAAATCGAGGGATACCTAAGCAGTCGAGAGGCGAACTTTATCACGCTCGTATTCCCCGCATCCTCGGGAAGTTGCGATGCCGAGTGGCTAGAAACAGCCAGCGTCTAGTGGCAAGGTCATCCTTGTCTTGGCTCTATTCTTTTTCACATTCATCGCCATGGACGGTGGAAACCCTCAGGGCGATACCTACGGTTTCCGCAATTGGAATCATCCGGGAGCTTTCGCGGTAAGCTGCAACACTTTCTTCTTGATGAGTGACTGCGTTGATGAAGCATTAGCTGACTATCTCGTTCAGGAAGAACGGACCACCGGATCTCTGGGTCGTTTTGAGGGTTTTCTCGCTTCCCTCTGGGTTGCTTCATTTTGCATTGTCGGCGCAGAGTCGAAGCATCCCCGAAAGTACCCTCAAGGCCGCATATAAAACCATCTATATCCGATTTTTCCTCTTTTTTATAGGAAGCGCCATTGCAGTTGGAATCGAACTTCCATCTAATGACAAGACACTCCCTGAGATCTTGATTGGCAACGGATCAGGCGGCGGCACAGCAGCAGCTTCGCCATACGTGATCGCTATGAACAACATGGGTGTAAGTGATCCTCGCGCTGGAGAACAAGAGCTTCACCTGTACGTTCCAAGTGTGGCTGACAACGTTCATATACATCACCGTGTTCTCACACATCGTCAACGCTCTGCTTATTACATCAATCTTTTCCGCCGGCAACACATACGCTTATTGCGCCTCCCGAAGTTTGTACAGTCTGGCACTTGACGGCCGGGCACCTGCGTTCTTTAAAACCTGTACGAAGCAGGGTGTGCCGATCTACGCTCATGCCTTGACCATGGCGTTTGCATGCCTTGGATTCCTCCAGCAAAGCAAGCAAGGGGCTCAAGTGCTCAGCATTTTGGTTAATCTGGTAAGCCACAATCTAGGTCCCGTGCTCCTAGAGCACAAGGGGGGTGACTAACATTGAATCTCCTAGGTTACTGGTGGGGCTTTCATTAACTATCTGGTCATGCCGATTACCTATGTGTTTTACCACCGAGCCACAAAGGTGCAAGGTATAGACCGTAAGAGTCTGCCTTATTATGGATGGGGTCAGCCTTACTGTAAGTTCTAGAATCCGTAGTAGAATATTCATAGAAGTGCATTAGTCACTAATACACAACACCCTGGCAGGTGGTTGCGCCGCTAGCGTGCTTTTCACTATTGTTATCGGCACGTTTAGATACACGTCGTTCAGCCCTTTCAACGTCGAGGCTTTCTTCGGTTGCTACACAATGACCACTCTTTCTATCGTCCTTTACATCTTCTGAGAAGTTTTCAAGAGAACCCCTTTCCATGATCCGAAGGCCGTTGACTTGGTTTGGGAGACTCCGCAAGTAGATGCCTATGAAGCTGAAACGATAGAAGAGTCACAACCCTTCTGGGTTGAGATGGGGCGCATATTCATGTTCCGGAACTTCAGGCGAACCGAGAGGCAGTGAAGCAGATCCGCCCTGACTGGGCTCTTCTTTTAAGCTGCACATACAATGCCAAAGTTTACACTTATCCTTACTCCATTTACTGCATTTAATTGAATACGTTCGATATCTAATAGATCAATGACTATTTCAACTAAACAAGTCGCTGACCCGGGGTTTTGCAATTCAAAGGGGACAACACAATATAGGCTTCCTAAATGTGGGAGGGCTACAGAAGCTTAACCAAGTTGATCTAAAAGAAGTCAGAAGCTTGGATCATTATGCTCAACCTCTAGTGCTTACGCCGAAAAGTCACCTCCACAGATGTTAGCCGCGTCTGAATCCCACAATAATTCTTAAATAATTACAATTTTAAACAAATAGTGGACTCAAATGAAACACAACTTTGTGCCAGCCTAGCTTTCTCTATATATATTTAGACTAATAATAAGAGTGGCCCGAACAATGGACTTTGCTTCGAACGTGTAACCCGCCGGCGCAGGAGCACATGATGGTACAATAGCAAAGTATTCCATTATTCTTGCTCGAAGAGACCAACAGAACGTATACACGGCCGAGCTGGAAACGGTGGCATTGGTCCTTAGGTGTGTGCCTTATGGACTCTGACATCGAGATATAATCGTTGTAACACGAAATCGGTCGGCACTACAAGCGATCGCGATACCTCGACAGCAGTCAGGACAAGACACCATCCGGGAGATCTACCAACGCGTCGATCAACTCGAAAAGGGTGGTAGCACTATTAAGATGCGCTGGGTATCGTCTACAAACGAGCCTGTTACACTTGGAGCAAAAGCGAAGGTGGAATCACGAAAAGCCGCAGACAGCGGATGCAGAGTAACAAACCCGCTAATAAACCCGCTGATACAGGCCTGATTAACCGAGCTAAGAGTACTGTTAGCAAAACGCCGACATCACATGACACTACCTGAAGGGGTAGGTGGATACTCCAAGTGGCTCAACAAAACGCTGCCAGGCAAGCACACGAGGATACTGTATGATTCTCTAAAGAGGCTTGAATCCGACATTCCGGTAGAGCGGCGAATAGGGATGGCGGCGGTCAATAAGTATCTGCACAGGATAGGCGCGATTGAGATAGATGCGTGTGACTGCGGTCAAGAAGAAGAAGCGGTCGTCTACTTCCTCTTCCAATGCCCACGATAGGATGAGCAACGAGAATACATGCAAAACGTCAACCAAGCAATGATGGGCAATCTATCTGTCTTGTTAGGAGGCAGTCGGAGACAAGTGGAGCCCGAACTTGGGAGCAGTGCGAGCAGCGATCAAGTTTGCGGCAAGCACGAGTCGTTTGAATACTACACAGACGTAAAAGCATAGCACCTACCTACGATTATAATAACTGATAGGGTCTGAGACTAAAAATAAAATTCTTCCTTGACCCTTTCCATGTCTCTCGACAAGACTAGTATACAGGTATATTATCGTCGTTCGCTCTGGACCACTATACACATTACACACCATGGGCCTTCTCCCAGACCAGATGCGCTGGACTATTCTCCTCAGGCATGATTGGCCAAGTGACCCTCATCAATGCCGCTCTGGCGCCTGGCCACTGCCTTATGCCAACCGTCCGACTCCAATCCCGTATACTGCAGCTGAAAAACACCGCCACTTCTGAGTCTGGTTCATATGCGTAGATATGGATTGCTCCAATCATCAGCTGCCAAAATATAAAATCTCCATCATTCCCGGGGCCAGCCTTCCAACGCTCATACGTTCTGCTGAGGTCACGCCTGTACAAATACATCATATGCTCAGACGTACTCCGTTCAATGACTCCAGGGTCACAGATTCCAAGTACGCGGTGCATATATAGATTCGTAGCGATGTACATGGCACAGCATGTTGTTGTGAATCTGTCGGGAAATTTTGGAGGTGGGGCTTGAGTGTCGTGGATCGAAGTCGACTGGATGTGAGAAATCACGTAGTTCGCCAGCACCTGAGAAGCTGCCCCTGTAGCCCAGGCTGCATTAAAAACAGCTCTTAGAGATTCTACCTCTGTAGAATACCCTTTTCTGGCTTCATCAACCTTTTCAGTCATATTTCGAAGACTTATTATGGTTCCAAGTCCATTGATATCCTTCAGTGTTGACCCGAAAGGTATGGGAGCTAGAAGTGATGGTAGTAGCCGAATAGTAGATAGTTTAATACGCAAGCCGCCCGTAGAAACTTCCGAACGCGTGATCGTGTATGTCATGTCAAGGGCCTCCTGTTGGCTGAGGTCGTAGACATTCCTTTGCGAGTTAACGCGTAAGAGCGCCCCAAGTCTACCTTTGAATCCAGCAACGAGGGTGTATGTGCTAACGTCATGATGATGAGATACAGTACAAGTCCATAACGCACCGGTGAACTCACCAGATAAAATAACGATTGGCTAGTTCTTGCTGGGTGGGATCTGAATCATCCGTGGCACATCGACTTATGTGTTTCAGGAGGCTAACGATGCCGTTGAGATGGGTCTCAGCATTAGAAATCTCACCAAGGCAGAGCTACGCCGAGAATTAGCATTACGTCAAGGAATGGAAAGCACTGTTCCTACCTCAACGAGACAGAGTGAAGCAATCTGTCTGATGATGGATGTGACTGAGTCAGATGTCTGATTCGCAAGCCAGCCATTGACCACGCGGATAGTCTGAAGTTTGTGAAATAAGAATGTCGATTGAAAATGCTGCGCATTACCCGTATTCAATGAATAGTGAAGACCTGCTATTAGAAGAGTATTGCGAAACGCATGCGCGTGTTCCATTACAGATACCAAACTGTCCGGGTAGCACTAAGAGTCAGTAAGAAGTTATCGCGTACGTGAAGGGGAAAGGAATATACCAATCTTGATGTTGCTTGCGGTCAATCACTTCCAAGGCTTGATCAGCCTCGTAGACTACAGGCAGTCGTGAGTAAACCAGATTTTGAAGTACCAGCGATCAGATGACTTACAATAATGGAAAAGTTCCCTAGACTTGAAAGGCATATGTATGATAAAGGAGTTTATCGGGTTAGGAGCCTTAGGGATGTCCAGTTGAAACGAAGGTATTGTCTCGCGCGAATGCACTTGTTCATCGGATGCTCCACTGTATCGCCATTGTATTTGAGCTTGGCATCTGGGCGAGTCCCGAGGCGATGACTCAGCAGACTCGGCGAGATCAGTTGTGAACGGATCAGGAACTCTACCGTTAGTTATGATCTTAGCATCCGCTGCGGGAAGTATGGTGCGTTGCGTTGTACGACATGTGATAGGTCGTCCTACTTTCTTACGCCACTGCTTGTACTCGCAAGAATACCCCATCACTGTGCATCGTCTACACGAGGGCTTTGTCTCGTCGCACTTAAGATGGGACTTTCTACACTGCGTTCAAGGTCAGTAGACAGCTCCTGAGTTAACAGAAACAACATTCGCAAAAATGACACATATGTCTTACCGAACCACAGGCTCCATGGCTTCTAGGACCGCCGATCCGTTTGGGTTTAGGGATCGAGGTTCCCCAATAAAACACTGACTGCATATAGAACTTGGTAGTTATCTGAAATTAATTAAGTACCACCACTTTTGCGAAGTCTTGAGTGTCGCTTTCGTTCGTGATGACTCCCGGTATAACCTGAGGAGCTTGCGGAAGGGAATTGCTGACTAGCCCCACTATCGCTAATACCACCAATTAAAAGCGCGTCGAATAACTGAGCCAATTATATTCAACACGCAGACCCTGGCGTGTTATATCTCTTTAGGTAGCATAAGCCGTCCACGAGGTTACAACAGGGGCAGGGGGCCAATTAAAATAACCGTGACAAGTAGTACCTCCACACACACCTAAATTGGCATGTAATAAAAGTACTAATAGTTAGCATTATTATAAATTGCTATATCGTTAATTACTAATTAATTATTCGCTGCAATCAGGATTAGGTCAGAGTCACGTGTTCAATCATGTAATTTAATTGATCTTAAAGGCAGCTTAAAGTTAATTTTTTTTAACTTCAGGCAACTAAACCTTTTATATAAATTTCCTCCAATTAATCTGACTTTAATAGATCTTGTAGTTCCAGAACCCCGCGAAATTACCTTGCTGACAGTCGCCACTTTATGACCCCGCGTCAGCAGAACTCTATTCGCCAATTTCCCATCTTAGCTACGCTTTGTAATCTAAGATTTATAACAAGCCCGGTCTTTACAAATCTATCAGCTTATTAATCAAGCCAGCCTGTAACTTTAGGTCTTTAAGCTACTACTTATACCTTCCTTTTAGTTCCTTATCTTTTAAGGCATTAAAGAATAGGATCCTATATAATAAAAAAGTTAGATACTCGGGGCCTTAAAGAGTATATAGCGGGTTCCGAACTTATAGAGCTCTAGAAACTTTAGCTTTAGGACTAAGTAAATGCTCTTTTTTTTATAAGTTTATATATATTTCTATTATAATAATATCTACTACTAAAATAGAATTTACTTATTTAATATAATAGGCTAGAATACCCCGACTAATAGTAAATCTAGTATTTGGCGGCCTTAATATAGAATGCCAAAACGTCATAAGCCTCACGATAAAAGATGTCCTAGTCTATTTCATTATGCAAGCCCAGCTCTAGTTTATTGCCGACGCCTTCGCTCTGCTAATCTTGACCTTGATAAGTGCCCTAAACGAATTAGTCTTCTATCTAATCAAGAAGCGTAATTGGTTTAGTGGTAAAATTCTCCGTTGCCATTCGAGCAGCGTCGGGGAGCCCAGGGTTCGATTCCCTGATTACGCATTGGAACCAATAATCAAGACCGGTGTATTTTTTTTTGGAGAGAGTGAAATATGATGATATATAGCGCCAGACATGTATAAACCATTCGTGGCACGCTGCCTCGTTCTCCGCTCCTGAAATGGTTCCTCCAAAATGTGCACTTCGATCGCTTCTCAATGAGGTCGAGTCTTTCTTTAGCTATTAGTCATGCAACAACAAGCGGTTAACCTGTCCCAATTTCTTCATAATGTCGACCATTTTACGCCTTATAGGGTAGCACTTGCGGATAAAGTTTTTGGCTTTAAAGACACCTGGCTGCCGTCTTTTAGTAACCCGGAGTTTATCTTCGATCAGAAATGCTACAAAATACAGTTTTCTGTGGTCATGGTTCGTGGTCCAGAATCTCAATATATAAGATACAGCCATCGCATCTCGTCGATTCGCTGATGCCAAACACCTCATTAAACGCTGGCTCTGTGAGTAGCCTTAAGACGCCGTTAATAACACCGGCTGGGCCAAGCTTAGCTAAGGGCAAAGCGACATTGACGAACTAGTATATCCCCAGCTCCGGCTTGTTGAGCACGATGCGATGCACACTAGCACCATTTCTTCAATCTGCAGACAGACCTAAGAACTTCCCTCGCCCAAACGAAGTTATTTCGTAGAAGGTATGCGTGAACAGGTGTCGGCTATGAAGAGTGGTCTGAGGATCCGAATGAAGTGATACCGACTGAGCTTTATTAATTAAGCGCATCCTGGCGTCGCGACCCCTGTCTTCTTTTGTCTCCTTAAAACAGTATTATCACTGCAGCCTTCCCGCCAACAAAGACATCAATGGATCGGTCGGACCGTCTTTGTTTATGCACACCTTTCTCAACTGGCCATGGAACAAAGGCCACAGCCAACCTCCAGCTGCGGTGGCGCTGGAGCACTTGTGGCAACCATTAAAAAGTAATTATGCGACTGATTTTCCTTTGTACTGTGCCAAATCTGTCTACTATCCAGTTAATATCTTTGTTGTTCAAGCAGTATTGGAGCAGGTATAATGACGATATAAAATGACCACACACAAGCCTCCATGGTACAATCTGCTATTTGTCTGGAGATCCCAAAAAGACAAATGTTCGGTCGGAAAATGCCAAACCTGGCGAGCCTGCACTCGTCTCCCATAAAACTGAGAGAGAGACCCTTGAGGGGACTACACATGTACTTAAGGGTCCTGATGGTGTCAAGTACATTGGTATGCCAGGGCACTTTGGCAGCCTCTCAATTCGGAACGTCAGTGTCTTCAGCGAGCAATGCAGATTCTGACGATTTCGATTTGCGCATGTTCCTAAGCAAGCCGTCGTTGACTTAGCCCCGCCGTGAGATCCTTCGCACGCTCAGGTAGTTAGGCTTAGGGCTGGGGTCGCTCAGGTTCAAGCTCCGCGATGTGTGTGTTTTCGCAGTCCTGGCCACAAGGATACGACATGTTGTCAGCCTTGGGTGTCATGTTTTACTTTGGGATGTTAATATAATCCCTGACAATTGACATAGAACGGAAAACTGCCCTGATATTGTTTTTGCTCAGTACTAGCAGGGTATGTGTGGTTTTAATTTGCGGCGCCCGTCAAGATGTCTAGAAACAAGCCGCATTGTTATACTCCATGATGCTCATGTATCTCACGCAGTCTTACAAGCCTGGTCGATATCCGTAGCAAATAACTGGGTTTGCGCATGCTGACCAATGACGATTTTCTTTGAGGATCCCTCGCTTGAGAGACTTCAAGCCAAACCGCTGTAACAAAGTCGTACTTGTCGCTCTCGATGGTGCTGCCCAGATACTGGTAGCCTTGCATAAGGTCATAAGCAGGCGAATCTCGGTTAAGCTTGAAATGGAGCACTTGGCAACTGGTCTGTGACCCATGTCGGGAATACAAAGCTCATCAAATCAAGCCGATCTGTTCCAACTGTCGGCTCCAGTACTGGGAATCGAAAAATGTGTCTACAAGGCGGGAAATGCCTTTACAGACTAATGGAAGTTTGAGGCAATAACCAGTCTGTAATACCCTTTGATGCTCCGGGCCGCATGTCGCCTCTATTGGCGGAGCTATCGTGGATTTAGAAAGCTATTTCTTTTATAACGATGAGGACTTTAAGGGGTTTTTCCGCCAAGGAACATCACCGAGGGTCGTTGTCACAAGAGAATTCTTACATGTGGCTAGCCAAGCCTCAACAGAGGTTTGGTACAGGCTCTCCCCCGTTGCTTACTATATTATTAAATACTTCGTCACTTCTTTTACAGGCTCAAGCCATTGAACCAATCGCTATGTCTACGGTAGTCAAAAAGCCTCGTTCAATTTCTATGATAGACGTGAAAGAGAAAAGTTTGGGAGGCAGCTTATTGTCATGCCCTCTGCACCACCACCCCTCATGCTAAGTTGCCCCTTAGACTGAACATCGAACTCGGAACGCCACCACAGCATTTTGTTCCTTCCAGACGAAGGTGCAGGTTTCGCGACGGGAGAAAATGATGTCACCGCTCACATCAGGTGTACTGGTCAGTATTCTTCTGGACAAAGTAGATATCGCAGCTCAATACGCAGATGAAGAACAAGGGTATCCTGATGGAGGAGCTAGCGGGAGAGGAGGAGGTTCTGACTAAAATTTGATTTTCTTTCTCCAACCCTTGCCCAAAGCCTGCGCTGCTGTTATTTTCTCCGTTCTCTGCCGCCCAAACTTGCTCCTTGCTTTGAGAGACTCTCAGAGATCTGCCTGAGCTCCTCCCTTGTATTTAATAATAAATAATGATCTCAAGGACGTGTTCTACTATTAGTAAACTCTCTGTGACGAGTGCCAGGGTTTTTGAAGCAATAAGTACTACGAAGGGTGCTTGACATGTTGGAAGGGGGATGGCCATGGCATGGTGAAGGGTGATCTTGAGATCTGCAAAGCTACCTATGATATTTCCATCACGACAATCTCAACTACAACTATAGCATATCCACCTACAAGTTCAATAATAAAACTTTCCTTTAACCTAAATGACGTAGTAGAAGATGAATTCTATCAGACTCGGGTCCTAAAACAAGGCATGATATGGAGCTAGGACATTAATCCTTTGAAGGATGAGCAGGATTATCAATAAATCGCTATTGAGCGTGCTGTTCCGTGAAGCGTACGACTACCTATTAATCTCAGCTACAACATCATGCTTATCTTCCTACTCTGCCTCTTTCTATCCGCCTAGCAAAATAACAGGGATTCGCTGATCTCACGCTACCAATCTTGGAACTACGTTGCTGAGAGGACCCATCCCTTTGCTCAGAAAAGGTCGACGAGCCTACTAAGACTTCTGCTGTGGCCCCTTCTTCTGTGACACTAGCTCATATTTTGATGAGAAAGCTATTGATGTGACAGTAACGACCACCACCTCCTCTTTGAGATCGGTCAAATAGACCCTTTTCGTTTAATGCCAAAAGAGGCCTTGCCTTTGCCAAGGCTCAAGACTCAATCAAAATATCCCGACGGCTACAGCGGTATTAGTCTTGATTGCAAACTCTGGCTATCTTGGTCCCATTTACGCGTCTTGTCACATTCAAATGTCGTCCCTCGATCCAAAGCCATGTCCCTGGATTTGTGAGCCAAAGGTCTGGATAAACAAGCAAATGCTTCCGAGACAAGTGTCGAGGATCTTTACAAGTAGCTTGACAGGGACAAGGAGAGAATCGCGTAGTCGGATATCAGAGACTTCTACCTAGATACTAACCTAGACATCTGCCTGCAACCAAGTATCCTACTTCATCTTTAGTCACAGAACAAATACCTGAACCCTCACGAAAACAATCTTAGCTAAAATATTAAGTAATTTAGATATAGTTAAAGTAATCTATATAAATATTAAATAGGGCAGCAATACTGACAGCGCCAGAGACAATGCTAAAACCTCAGCTATGGCAATGAATAGAGATTAACTTAACTGACTTAAGTGCGCGATTTTTAACCTCCTATTTATGGACGGTGGGGCGTTGGGCTATTGCACTGTGAGTGGACAGGCCTTCATAGACCCAACAGTCAACTCCAAGCGAAGGCGGTTGAGCCAACTGTCTTAGCATGCCTCAGTTAACAGTTGAGCAAATGTCTATCAGTGAAGATTGAATTATCAAAGTATTCCATCGACGGGTCGAAGTCAACTCCAAGTCTTACATGTTCCCAAGGCCAGTTCTTGTTAGCATTGACCGGCGAGTGGAAAGATGGGTTGTGTCGGAGTGGGGCTGGCCAAATTGAAACATAATTAAAGAGGACAGGGTATCTTGACTAGTTTCCTCTTCTCTCCCCCTCTTTATGCCGCAGGCGTAATTTTTCTCTGCAATAACGTTGATCTTCCTCTACATTCAATCGTAAGCCCCTGTACTCACGATGCAAAGCAGCACTTCGAATCTTGTCCAATCTTTGAGCACTGCCGGTGCCTCAAGAGTTCAAGTCGGCAATACTTATAATACAACACATTACTAACAGAGGGACATCGACCAAGATGATAACAAGAAACGTTTAGAAGCACTATGCTCCACTGATCCGCGTGAGGACAAAGTCAGGATCGAGCAAACCAATAATGAGTTATTGAGAGAATCGTATATGTGGATCCTAGAAAATCCTGATTTTCTTGCTTGGCGGGATGAGAAACAGGAAAGTCGACTTCTTTGGATCAGAGGCGACCCCGGCAAAGGAAAGACGATGCTCCTCTGTGGTATCATCAATGAGCTCTTACCCTCTATGAGACTGGACAACCCAGAGAGCCACGTCTCACTATCTTACTTCTTCTGCCAAGCTACAAACCATGAGCTCAACAACTCGACAGCTGTGCTATGAGGGTTGATCTACCTACTACTCATTCAACAACCCTGTCTTTTCTCTCATTTACAGCACGCACGACAATATGACGCCTCCCATTGGAACTCTAGAGTGGCAATAGAAGGTTTATTTCGCAGGATAGTCGCCGACCCTGCTATCCTAGAGATGTACCTGATCGTGGATGCACTAGATGAATGTATTGGAGATCTTCGTTTTCTTGATATTATTTCCAGACCAACTCCCCGGATCAAGTGGATTATCAGCAGCCGCAATCGCTGCGAAATTGGAGAGCATCTCGAACAGTCGCCATCAAAAATCAGACTCTCTCTAGAGCTTCATGAAGAATCTATTTCCCAAGCTGTCAGACACTTCATAGGCTACCGCACTTGCCAACTGGTTAATAGGAAAAAGCTAAAACATGAAATGGCGCAAAAGATTTAGCGCCACCTGATGCAGTATTCCCAGGATACTTTCTTATGGGTGGCCTTGGTATGTAAACGACTAGAGAGATGCCGAGCTTGGGAGATTAGCAAACAATTATTGCAACTTCCTAAAGGCCTCAGTGAGCTCTATGCAAGAATGATAGAAGAAATCCGCAAATCTGATAGCTGCGAGCTTTATATCCGACTCCTTGCCATGGCATCAACTGTTTCCCGCCCACTGACATTTTCTGAGCTACTGGTCATGGAGCAGCTAGAACTAGACGAGGACACACTTCCCGATGTCATAAAGGAATGTGGATCCTTCCTGACCGAGAAAGAGAAGACAATCGTTTTTATCCATCAGTCTGCGAGGGAGCTTTTGCTCAAGGAGTCTAGCACATTGCTCTTCCCGTCTGGCCTTGCGCATTACCATCATACCATCTTCCAAAGATCCATTAATATCCTTGATCTTTTTCTACAAAAGGATATGTATTGTTTGAAGTATCCTGGAGCCTCTTTAGCTGTCGCTGTCCGGAATTGTCCTGATCCTGATCCTTTGCATAGCTTGACATATGCACTTGTATTCTGGCATGACCATATACAAGAGGCATATAAGCTATTGACTTGGGAAAGGACTAAGGTAGAAATACCTTTTGTTGAGATTATATATGAATTCTTTTCTAAGAAAATCTTGTTCTGGTTAGAGGCACTTAGTCTTTGCCATAACCTATCAGTGGCAGGGAAAACCTTGCTATCTTTGAGGGACATACCAGCAGTACGTCAATTATCTAAACCACCCAAGCTGTCAATTCTAATTATCTTTCACTGGCAGATCATTTCCCATTCAGATGCTCCAGCCCTAATAGAAGATGCAATTCGATTCTTGCTTCTGTTTGGTCCCGTAATCGAAGACTATCTACTACAGACCTATGCATCGGGCTTGCTATTCAGTCCACAAAAGAGCATTATTCGAAGATTTTTCAAACAGTATACACCGGAATTCATTGCAACAGACCCACAAGTGGAAGAAAACTGGAGCCCGATCTTGTCTGTTTTTGAAACTTCTTCAGCAACCTAAATTCGCACCACGGGTTTCTCTCGCACGAGTAATATATTGGCAATGGCCATGTCTGACTCTCAGTTGCTGATATGGAACGTTAGCGACGGATCTGTCCTTCGAAGATCCAAGTACGAGAATGCAACGTTGTTGACACCATCACCAGATCATCAGTGTTTGGCATCCATCATCAACGTTATTTCAATGATACGCAAGAGCTTGTACAAAACGTACTTGAGCTTCGCGACATGGACTCGAACAATATCCTTTGGACAAGGTCACTTAATGATCGAGGGGCTGTAGTTATGGAGTTTGCTCCTGAAGGGAAATGGCTGGCTGTGTGCTACCGAGAAGAATTACACCTCTTTACTCGCAAAGGGGAAATAGCTCAATCATGGGGCTTGGAACTAGGCCCCCAAACATTTTGCTCGGACCGGGTCCCTTGGTGCTTGGCCTTTTCTTCCGATTGTGCTATGTTATTGCTCCGTTACTGCACTGAACAGTAGAGCATTTTAGCGTTCGATATTCAAACAGGCATGCAGTATAGGTGTCCCGAACTATGCAATACGCCTTCCAATGGGGATTTTATGCTTGAGGACGTAAAGGACGCAAAATTCGTCCCGGGCACGCACCAAGTCGTGATTTGTGTCGACGAGATGGGTATTTACGTATGGGACGTTTTGAAGGGAGAATGCGGAGAGTGGATTAAGCTCGGTGATTCTTTCAATTGTATAGCCTTGTCGCACGCTGATCCCTGGCTATTCATTCAATCTTGCGGATTCCTATCGCTGTGGGATCGCCATCAGAAAAGTCTGCTGCAAGACTTTGAATTGCCGAGCAAGGTCATGATCGAAGCAATCCAGGTTTCCTACGATGGGAAACATGTTGCAGTCTGTTCAGATACCACAGTTTGGCTCTTGGAGGTAGATGCCATTCTGGCCGATAAACCTTGTTCTGACAAACGGGAAGATGTGATTCCTTATATCTCGAGCAGTGGGATTTCTATCGCTTATCACGACTTTGAGAATGCGATCGAAATCCATAACCAAATGACAGGTGTTAATGGCATACTTGACGTAAAAGGCAGTATCCGTGGCTTTGTGGATTCTATGGCGTTTTCACCTGATGGTCAACTCTTCGCTTTCAGTGACGACTCATCCCTTTACATTTGGGATTTGAGCCAAGGTTCTTTGCGGCACAGCTTTGGAATTCCTGCCAGAGCAAAAAATATAGCAATATCGCCTGGCGACAGTGCTGACGGTCAACGGGTGGCTGTCTGTACGGCCTTCGAGGTACTCATATGGAATGTCAACAAAGGACACTTTCAACGATCAATTCAGTCGCCTGACAGCTTGGACAAACATCCTGCTGGAGCATACTTTGCCGGAACTCGGCTGGGAGTTTCGTGGTATCTTGACGCGTTCCAGGATAGGGGCAGCTTTCACCATGAGATATTCGTCCTGTACGACATCAAAACTGGCCAGCATCGCGAAAAGCTGAATCTTCCGTGTTCTTGGGTTTTGTTAGGTGCCCCAGGTGGAAGTGTTTCTGTATCACCAAACGGGAAATGGGTGGTGTCTTACGTATTTGTTTGTCGCCGTTTGCTTCTGTCGGATGTGGAAAAAGGCATACAGTGTGCTGTGATTGATGTGGACGCGACTTGGTTCTCCTTTACTGACGACGTGACACTGACGACGTGACACTGACGACNNCTGACGACGTGACACTGACGACCGAAAAGGGAGTAATCCATCTCGATCACATCTTGGGCGATTTGACAGTTATGTCAGAGCACGACAGAAGACAAAGAGTGAAAATTAACAACCGAGTTGCTCTGGAGCTTCCTGTTGTTATCCCAACTTTTGAAAAATACAGCCACAGTGCGCATTGCGAATGGATCACTTTGAACGATAGGCCGCTGCTATGGCTACCCAAACAGTACCGTCTAGGGACCACGGATTATTTGGGGCTTATGGCTACAGGACACAATCATGTCACTATAGATTGTTTTAGCGGTCTGTATTACATACTATTTACTAAAGATGCAGGCGACTACTTACAGAAAGCAATAAGAAAGTTAGATATATAAAAT